>JADRCD010200804.1:876-53179 GCA_019843815.1 Montemys delectorum
TGTGTGTGTGTGTGTGTGTGTGTGTGTGTGTGTGTGTGTGTGTGAAAATGAAGCAAACTTCAGGTTCTTTATTTTTTTCGAGACAGGGTTTCTCTGTGTAGCCCTGACTGTCCTGAACTCCCTCTGTAGACCAGACTGGCCTCAAACTCAGAAATCTACCTGCCTCTGCCTCCCAAGTGCTAGGATTAAAGGCATGTGCCACCACTGCCTGGCCTAAACTTCTGGTTCTTTAACAAGTATTTTAAAAAGTCAAAATCTTGAGCCATGAGCTAGCTCTTAGAAACCTCAGAAAATACTGTTCTAAAATAAGATCTTCCAGCTGTGAAACATGAAGAGAACCCCTCAACATCTGGGAACTGTTTGACATCTGGTTACATCCTGCTAGGCCTTCAACAGGTCACTACTCTTTGGATCTGTCTTGAAGACAGCTGCTTGAGAAAAATAAGAGACACATTAATGTTTCAGTGTCTCTAGCTGGAGAGATGGTGTCACCAGTAACTTGCCTATGAGCCTGGCCAGTTTTCTCTCCGCTGCTGCTGCTGCTGTAGGGAAAGAGGGTAGGGCAGGAATGGTACAGGCAGAAAAGACCTAGGTTCCACTGCTGGGAAAGGAAGAAGGATCAGAAAGGGAAAGGAACAGAGGAAAGGAGCTCTAGAGAACATGGAATCCAAAATGATTTACATCAACTTTAGATTTGCCTATTGAAGCTGCCGTCTGTAACTCTGAGCCTACTTACCCTCCAAATAAAGAGGACTAGAACAGCTCTTCTTGGAAACATGACTGGCTGACTATAAGCCCGAGCTGATTAGTTTTTTTGTTTTTTGTTTTTTGTTTTTTGTTTTTTGTTTTTGTTTTTCAAGACAGGGTTTCTCTGTATAGCTCTGGCTGTCCTGGAACTCACTCTGTAGACCAGGCTGGCCTCGAACTCAGAAATCCACCTGCCTCTGCCTCCCAAGTGCAGGGATTAAAGGCGTGCGCCACCACGCCCGGCTGAGAGCCCTCTTTTCACACACGCCCTCCTCCCACCAGAAAAATCTAGATATTCCAACCACCAGAGTATGGTTTGCTTGCTTATTCTCCCAGGCGATTTCGTACTGTTTTCTGGACATGGGATCTCCTTCCATCCTCTTGTTCACACACACACACACACACACACACACACACACGTGCCTATCTACTCATCTCTTGCATTTTACTCTCCTCAGCCCCTGTCCTCTGTTCATTTACTCCCAGTGAACTCAGCAATGCTCTTGAGCTTCGGGGTCCCCAGCAGTTAGAGTACCTTCAACACGGCGAGGGTCTGAATTCAAAATGACCCCACAGAAGTTTGTGTTTTGAGCATGTCGTCTGCAGCCTATGGTACTAAATGGAAGGCTGTGGAGCCTTTAGAAGGTCAAGCCCAGCTGGAAGTAAGAGCACTTGGGCCCAGACCTTGAGAGTTACACCTACCCCTGCTTCTTCATGAGCCACCTCCCTCCTGCTCCACTATTATGTGAACATGCTGCGGCTATCAGCTTTTGCTGCCATGGACCAAATGATTCTGCCCTCCCACCACCACCACCACCACCAGGACTGACTGAGTCTCTGAAACCATAAGCCAGGGTACACCTTTCCCTCCTTGTTTCTGTCCCAAGCTTTGTCACAGAACAGAGAAAGGTAGCTATTACAAACACAGCCGTGTTCCTGAGATTCAGATTGCTGAATGGTGAGCAGTTGACATGAGGAGCTGCATCTTATTGACCTCAGTGTACCTAAAGAATAAACAAGTGGGTGAATTTGTATTAGCTTCATATCCTCCTGAGAGCTTTGTCGTATTTATAGACCCATAGGCACCACCTCATATGTGGTGGCCACACAATAAATGCTGCTTGTTAAATTACCGAATCTACTCATTCACACTCATGCTTGCACTTGCTCAACACTAATACTGAGTTAATTCTTTGTTGTGTCCTATAAAGATGAAGTATATTTTATGTTGTGGGAAATATTTAAAAAGTGAACCAGCGCGTTCTGCACTAGTGCCGGCACCGCTGTGCCACAGAGCTCCAGCCGGGTGATCTCAACTCCGCAGTCTCTCTGCCCGCCAACTCTCCACTGGGGGGCCCCTGAGTTCCTCTTGCTACTGCGCAACACCCCCCACACCCCACAGTCAGCCATCACAACACCCAATTACCCAGTAGAATTAAAACTCTTAAAGCTTATAGTTAACCAATCAACAAAAATCACAATTTACAAGATGCCAATACAATAATTTCAAAGCCAATTGATAATGATAAAAGCTTTATTCCAATTATTCTAACCTTATGATCTTAAAACTATCTGTGGCTGGTTCCAGTCTGGCTGGTTCCAGTCCGCCTCTATTCTCCTTTCCTTTCTCCCCTGAGATGCTCTCAGTCTCTGCAACTCTTAGATCCACCCTCTTTTTCCCTGTCCAATCACAGGCCTCCTCTGCACTAATGTAATTGGACGGGGAAAATCCCGTGATGATTTTAACGATTTGACAGAAGAGTCCAACTTTTGTATTCAGTCTTCAAACTCCAAACACCATGTCTCTCCCAGAGGATGAAACTACTTGCAGATCAATGTGGCAAAGGTCATCTTCAGTGCACACTGATCATGCTGGGTAGACGTGTTCAACCTCTCCTGCCTACCATACCTCCCAGGGCAACAGGAATGAGTCAGGGCAAACATGGGTCAACTGGAAGGAGAAATCTAAATTGATAGTCATTGTCTGTTTGTCACCGTGGAGTTCTTCTTGCCTGTGTTCTACACTTTCTGTGAGTGTATCAGATTACTCTGATATCAGTGTGCATGACAAGGTGTTAGAATCTCCAAATGTAATTTTAGATTCAAGTTCTCATCTCCCTCCTAAGGGATCCTCTGCCAGAGATGTACATTAGCGCCTTCTGTACCAGGTACACATGCTGAGTCTCTTTCCCATTTTGTACAGATGAAGTTAAAAAAAAAAAAAAAAAAAAAAAAGGCAGTCCTTAGAGTGGATAGAAGGAAGAAGCTCTATCCTTTTTCCACTAACTGTTACTTTGCCATGGCTAGCACAGCCCTTCTTCCCCAAAGGAGAGGGCTCAAAAGACTATACCAGGCTAGTTCAGCTATGGCTTAATGCACAATTACAGAAGTGCCAGGTTTTGGTGGACCATGGATGCTAGGGAGCCAGTGTTGAACAGAGCTAAGTAATTGATGCAAAGGATGCTGCCTGGAAGAACCTCATCAAAGACTTAAAGGAAAGTCTTCATGGAGTCAAAGACTCTCAGGCCATTTGGTGGAACTTATTTGAAAATGGGGGAATCTTATAGGGAAATACATCCTGTCTGCCATATATGCACAGGCTGAATGACCGACATCTTACTGGATCTTAGTCTCTAGTCCCCTGAGCTAGCTGTCCTTGTATATCACTGAATATAGCAGTAGTGAGATGGACACTCTGGCTGTAGTCACCCGCTCCTGCGTAAGTCCTTTCAGAACCTATAAATGGGAGCAAATCCCAGATTCAGCCACCACTCTGGAGAGCTAAAATCAGAGTATGCATTTCATTTTTGTGAAAAAAAAAAATTCCCTCTTTTGCCTATTTTTAACCTTTTCCAAGTCCTGGGTATCTTACCCTCTTCTCACCCATCTCTGCCCCCTTTCCCCATAGGCTAGAAAGAACGAGCATGAAAACCTGTCGCCCAGAAACAAGCAACTGTGCTCCACATGTCGAGGATGCCAAGAAGTGAAAATGGTAGGCAGAGGGCGACAGACAAGCTTATGTGCATTCCCAGGTACAGAGCTTCTCTGCCTCCCTAGGAGCTCTGTACAAAGAAATAATGATGGTATCCTTTACAAAAAAAAAAAAAAAAAAGGCTCTGGCAGAGCCTGCAAATGAGGCCGTGGGTACTGAGAGCAGCATCTACTGATACAATATAAGCAACTTTCTTCATTTCAAGGAGCCGAAAACAAACCAGGGTAGGTGGACCAGAGGTGAAGAGATGAGATGAGCCACTTTGAGGCTTGTAATTAGCTACATACTTACAGAGATTCCAAGAGCTATGGGGCTTCTTCTCTCATCATGACATCTCCAACACACACGTGCACACACACACACACACACACGCGCTTGCACATGCACACATGTACGCACACATACACAAACACTAAGTCATCCCCATTATTACAGTTATGAAACAAGTTGCTTCCTTTAGAATTTGTCATTAATTCAGTCATAGCCTCAGTAAAAAAAAAAAAAAAAAAAAAAGCTGGGAGAGATCCTATAGTGGTTTCAGCCAGCCAGGGGTGTCCCTTGTCCTGGATAACTATAATTTGTAATGGAAAATATTAGTAAAGAGGAATGCTATGGGAAAAGAAGTCTCTCAGGAGATCTGAAAGGAACAAGGACACAACACTGCCACATGTCAGAGTCACTACAGAAAAGAGGCCTGTTTTAGGGGAGGTGACCGGTCAGAATGAGGACATGGGCTAATTTAAGGATTAGGATTAGGGTAGCATGGTACTGGGGTTAGAGTAGGGGTTAAGAGTGATTTAGCTAGTGGTTAAGTACAGCTGATGAAGGACCACTTTATTCTGACATCCACTGAATCTCCTTGGACTTAAGGAGACTTGACCAAGGGTTAGTGGATGAAGGAGAAGAGGGACCAGTTAGATAAGGGGGAAGGCTGAGCTGTGTGATCAGTGAAGGTGAACTGAATGAACTCTGGCAAACGCTGCCCTCGATGGTTTTCCACACACCGGGGACCCACAGTGTTCAGTGTGAGCATTGGCTGTGGCCTGGACTGGGATCGCTCCTGGTTCCATTTCTGGAATCCCATGCAGAATGCCCTGACCTTGGGGATAAGTTGGCCACAGCCAACAGACACACTTGGGACTTGAGAAGATCCTTTCTCAAGGTCTCTTCCTTGCCCTCGGCTTCCTTGCCCTCTACCCTAGCTCAGGCCTGACAGGAATAGACACGTAGACCATGGCTTCACGGCTCCTAGAGTGGCAGTCTTGCAGCACAACAGTGCCTAGAAACTCTTCCCTGCTTCTGTGAAAACTGGCCGAGAAACTACAGGAAAATAGAAAACAAGTCTGCAAAGCTAGCCTTACACTACACAGTATCCTTCAAGGGAAGGGATTGGTGAACCACTGGGGCACCATCCTTCCTTAGCAGCTCATTCAGTGATAGCTGGGGAAGATGTAAAGACTCCTATGAGTGGAAGAGACTTTTCAGAGGGAGAAATTCAAATGGGCAAATTTACGAGGGGGAACTCTGTACTTCAGTAGGAAGTCAAACACATAACTGTCTTCCGATTGGAATAGTTATTACCAAAAAGTCCCTAAAGAACAAGTACTGGCAAGATCCGTGAGGGAATGTTTGTACGTTGGTGGTAAGGGGAGGGAATTAGTCATTATGGAGCACAGTGTAGTGGCTCCTAAAATACTCCAAGTAGGACCTCCATGTGACCCAACCATCCATCTTCTATTATATTGCTAAGGAATAGATGCCAGCATATCAACAAGGCATTTGAACCTGCGTGCTGATTACTGTATTATTCACAATAGCTAAGATACATATCCAAGCTTGAGGCCGGCGAGGCGGTGAGAGGATAGAGGATGGGTGGAGAATGCATAATGGAATATTACTCAGCAACATAAAGAATAGTATCTTTTCATCAGCAACAAAAAATCTTATACAAGCTGATGTCACTGTGCTAATTAAGGGAGGTAAGCCCGGTACTGAAACACACATGGTACCTAGTTTCTCATATGCAGGATTTTCTTAAAAGGCTGATCAGGATATATAATAGAGATCATTAAAAGCTGGGGGTGGGAAAGGATAAAGTTGACTAGTGGGTACCAAAGCCTAGATGGAAGTAATGAGTCCTGTAAGTTTGACTCTTCCGCACAGTGGGATGACTGCAGTCAGTGATAACCTATTATTTTATGTGTCAGTAGAAGCAAGGAGCTGAAGAACTACAAATACAAACCAATAATTTGGAAAGTATCAAGTGTCTTAGTGAGCACACTGTGCTAAATAAATTAGTACAAATATATGTTTGTCACATTTTTAAAGACTTGTGTAAGGACAGAGAAATATTTAACTACCCTGATTTAATCATCACATTATACACATATATCAAATTATGACTATAAGTCTATACACTTGAAGTTTAAGAAAATCAATAAAGGTGGGAAGAGAATGACTAGATGCAGTTTGTCTCAGAAACAAAAATGCCATTGTTGGCAGCTTTGGTCTGTGCATCCCCTAGGCCCACCCTTGTGTAGAAGACACTATCAGCCTGAGTGTGGGGCTTTAGAACAAGGCTCATGCTACTCTGCAGGAGGACGATAGTTCCCTGCCCTGCCCTCTTTGGAGCACAGCCAACCGTAGAGAAAATTTTGGAAAGTGGCAAGATCTTTCTCTGGCATCTTCTCTCCCCTCTCATGTGTCAAGAAATCTCCCCCTAGGTTCTCATTGAAGTCCTTGCTGCCCCCACTTTCTCTGGGTACTCCTGGTCTCCTGGTCATCCTGTTCTCATTCCTCCCCCCACCCCCCTTCTTCCCTCAGCCAATGATTCAGAAGAACAATCTGACTAAAAATGGTAAAGTTGGCATTGACTTTTTCCATTTTCAGGCACCTCTAGAGGTACTTGTCACAGAATAATTTACAATTTTATTGGCAAGCAGGCCAAGGGAACACCTGCACCAGTATTTTTGTAATTGTCACCTTTGTGCCCTGGGGATAAGCATTGGGGTGGGGGGGGGGGCGGTTGCTGAGTGAATGTGCATTCTCCTTAAGGAATCAGTCTGGAGTGCTGGGATCAAATCTAAAGCTTTAGGGTATGGTATTTCCTAGCTAGAGAAGCCGTGGCTCTGCACAGATTCTACCCTGGGTGAAAGGCACACATTTTCAAAATGTCTTAAATGGACAATGAGGGAGCTAGAAATACGAACATAGCAGTGTAGAGCTGTGTGGAGCACATCTCCTGAAGATGAATGTTGATCAGGAAAGCCAGACTCATTAAACAAGGAAGTACACCGAGGTTTTATGAGTGTTCTGAAAGCAGCTCTTTAGACCAGGGGCAGAAAAGCACCAGGAGCCCTCCGTGTGTGGAAGGCACCGATGGCTGCCCTGAGAGGGGAAGTGGAGAGTCACAAGAGGATATGTGAACAGATCACAAGAGTATCAGACATAACTCCGAGTTGCTAAGGTCCATTGTGTAGGTCAGAATATAATTAAACCAACATACTGAATCAGGCTTTCTTTCTCAGGTACAGCCAAAAATTTTCATAATACCTGACCATCAGAAACCATCCTCCAAGAATTCTGTGAGTCACAGGTGAGCCAAAGTTGTAGACTGGGCTATGGTATAAGTTCTGGTTCTAACTCTTTGAGACACAGGAGTGGGACTGAAAGGACAGTAAACAAAGCACCGGGGGATGAACTTCATAGTGGTTTAGTCTTCTGTTGAAACGGAGTCACACTTCATAAAGAAGTTATTTCACTTCTGTACATGAATGACTATTTAAGTTACTACTAACACAACCTTCCTTTCTACCAACATAAGAACAGTCCAAGGAGTAGGGGAGGAAATTTCTTCCTCACCCTCTGGCAGATAACAATTCTGTAGATGATATATATCTAATTCACAGAATATGAGTGACAGCATGCGATTTGTCCTGATTTCCAGGCATCCTCTGTCACCTCCCGGCAGCTCAAATTCTATTCATCCATTCAGTCATTGTTTGCAGCAGTGCACCCAGAGATATAACAGAATGCAACCAATTCCACAGAAGTAAAATCTAGTCAAATTCCGGGTAGCGAGGTTTTTAAACCTTTTTCCTGTGTTTGATATTAACAGTAAAGAATTTACTTCTTATTTTATTTTTTAAAGCTCTAGGAAGAGCATGGGAGGAATTGAGGGTGTGTGTGTGTGTGTGTGTGTGTGTGTGTGTGTGTGTGTGTGTGTGCACATGTGCGCTTGCATGCACACACACACAATTATAAGGGTCTCATTATGAAGACTTCAATTAAAAAAAAATTCCAGGCCCAAATATGATGCTATCCATGTATGAAAAAAATCATAATGAAACTCATTGTTTTGTTAACTAAAACAACAGTAACAACAACAGCAAATATGGACTCACTCTGGCAAGGCATCAATGCTCTGAAGGCCTTGTAATAGACCACAGAGTGTAAGCATAGAGTCCCTTCACAAAGAAGTTATATAGGATCCAAGGCAACATTTAATCCTTTCCCTTCTATAAAGAGAAAGGTGGGAGAAGCTAATTGGCCTTTCTGTAATCCTGTGTGGCTTGGACACAAGTGTTCTGATTGCTTTTAGTCCGGTGCACTGACATCATGTACCAATGCTAGCTAGGGTACACAAAGATCACTGGGGAAACACGTGTCCCGGCAGTCCAAGTTCCAACACTAATAACATTTACTCATACTTTTTTATCTTGATAAAAGGAATTCTAATAAATACTCTTTGCAAGCTTTAAATAGAAATCTCTTTGAGTCAAGGCTTTCTGAGCAAAAGTGCATTCTTCTGTGAAAGGCTTTGAAACCCTGGTCTACTTAGAATGTTTTGTACTTTGAGTAAAGCACTTAATCCCCAAATCATTAATTGCTTTTATTTTAAGCAAATCTTTCCTGTTCCTTTAAACTGTGGCTAAGAATTGATCGATCTTAAAATTCTCAGAAAACCTTTGGTTTTGGTTTCATTTCCAACAAAATGAAAGAAAGCCTACCACTTATTTGATACCTCTTAGAGTGACTGTAAAACACGGGCTTGGCTCTATTTGCTGCTTATAAAATCTTCTCTACACTTTTTAACTCTCACCACACATATGGACAATAACACTGTCCCCATGGAAACAATTCCCCCCCCCATTAAACAGATAAATTTTATCTTCATTTTTGTGTATGTCATGGCGGGGGGTGGGGGGGTATACCTGCAGAGACGGAAAAAGTCATCGGATAGTCTGGAACCGAAGTTATGTGAGCCCCACAGAAGAACAGGGAACTGAACTCAAGTCCTCTGGAAGAAGCAAGCTTTCTTAATCACCAAACCTTCTTTCTCCTCAGCCCTCTTGCTTCTAAGCAATTTTAACTAAGGCCACCACAAATGCTAATAGCTTATGAGCGTAAGGAAAGGAGAGAGGAAGAGAGAAAGGCTGGAGACACACATACTTATCTGTTGAATGGTAGAACATATAGATCTTAAACTATCAATTCCTGAAAATACTGCCGATTGCTTGCACAGTGTGGACAATGGATGGATTAAATTTGTCTGGACCAGCCATATATATTGGTAACAAAGGAACCTGGGAAGATCGTTCTGGAAGTGGGCACATTAAAATGTGTAGCTAGCCTTTCAGTGGTTCCCAACCTTCCAAATACTGTGGCCCTTTAATACAGTTCCTCGGGTTGTGGTGACCTATAAGCATAAAATTAATTCATTTTGCTACTGTTATGAATTGTAGTGGAAATATCTAATATGCAGGATAGCTGACATGCCATCTCCAAAGGGGGTCATGACCCATAGGTTAAGAAACATTGCTGGCCATCCATTGAACTGAATACAGGGTCCCCAGTGAAGGAGTTAGAGAAAGGACCAAAGGAGCTGAAGGGTTTGCAGCCCCTTAGGACAACAACAATATGAACTAACTAGTACCCTCAGAGCTCCCAGGGACTCAACCACCAACTAAGGACTATACATGGTGGGACTGATTGTTCTGGCAGCATATGTATAGTAGAGGATTGCAAAGGTGAGCATCAATGGGAGGAGAGGCCCTTGGCCTTGTGAAGGTTCTGTGCCCCAGTGTAGGGGAATGCCAGGGCCAATAAGTGGGAGAGGGTGGGGTGGCAGGCATGGGGAGGGGAGAGGCAACAGGGTTTTGTTCTTGTTGTTTTTTGGGGGGTTTTTTAATCTGTTTCTTTTGGGGGGGAACTGGGAAAGGAGAAATCATATGACATGTAAATAAAGAAAATATCTAATAAAAAATTAAGCTCATCAAATGGTAACAACTTGTAAGTCTTGAGGAATTAAGCAGTTTAGATCAATCTAGGATGCTTTGGAATTGAATGTATTTGGAGTGAGGGTCTCCCCCAAAGCCTTGGTGGAGTGGAGGAATGGAGATGTCACAAAGTCTCTCACTAAAATGTTTCCTTAGTTTTGCTTTTCGAGGGCAAATTGACTGACTTGGAAGATTTCTTAGTTTTTATGAAAATTAAAGAAATATTTCCTTACTCCTTACTAGTTTTAGACTGTACATGTTCTTATAGTAGAATAACATGTTTAAATAAAGGCTTTCTCAAAACTCACGAGGATACTACTGAGGAAAGGCACCTGAGAATTAGTGGTGTTTGGACAGTTTACTTTCTCGCCCTGCTGCAAGGCCACAGTGCAGCTCACCCTGCTCTCTGTATAAAGACCCAATCCTCTTTTACTTGGCTCTAACCAACTGATGCATGCATTCTCTTGATTCTTCCATCAGAGAGGTGAGCCTTCATTCCCAAGTGCAGCAGTTACATTCCTGCAATGATATTCCAACAGGTGTGTTATCTTTTAGAGTAAGTACTCCCGTGTGATACATACTCTGCTTGGGGCCAGAGAATGGAAAACGTAGTCTCTATGATGCCTCTAAAGTTTTCTAAGCAAATTCCATTCTGTGTCCCTTTTTTATTTTGCATATTGTCTTTTGAAATGTTGTGATTGTTACACAGCCTCTTCTTCCTCCTCCTCTTCCTCCTCCTCCTCCTCTCCCTCCTCCTTCTCTCCTATCCCTCTTCTTCCTCCTCCTTTTGTTCTTCCTCCAGCTCACTCTGTCTTTTCCAAGGGTCTCACATGTTTTCATGTCGTGTTTTTCCCCCAAAGCCCCTTTAGGTCACACAGTCCCCCCTCACAGAGTTATTCCCCCATCCCCCTCCTTTGCCTCTGAGAGGATTCCCCCCACCCAAAGTATGCCCCCCCCACACCCTGGGGTATCAAGTCTCTACGGGATTTTGCACATACTATCCCACTGAGGCCAGACAAAGCAGTCCTCTGCTACATATATGCTGGGGGTTTCAGACCAGCTCTTTGGCTGGTAGCTCAGTCTCTGGGAGCTCCCAGGGTCCAGGTTAGTTGACACTAACTTCCAATGGGCTTGCCATTTCCTTCAGTTCCTTCAAGCCTTCCCCTAACTCTTCCATAGTGGTCCCGATCTCTATTCAATGCTTGGTTGTGTGTATCTGCATCTGCCTCAGTCAGCTGCTGGATAGAGCCTCTCAGAGGACAGCCATGCTAGGCTCCTGTGTACAAGCACAATATAGCATCAGTAATAATGTTAGGGATTGGTGCCTGCCCATGGGATGGATCTCAAATTGGGCCAGTCACTGGTCTGCCATTCCCTCAGTCTCTGCTTCATTTTGACCCTGCATTTCTTTTATACAGGAGCAGTTTCAGGTTGAAAGTTTTGTGGGTGGGTTGGTGCCCATATCCCTCCACTGGGGGTCCTGGAGGTTGGCTACTGGAGGTGGTCTCTTCAGGTTCCATATTCCCATCGTTGGGCGTTTCAGTTAAGGTCACCCACATTGAGTGCTAGGAACCTCCTCACATCCCAGGTCTCTGGGACTTCCTAGAGATTCCCTCCAGCCCCCGCCTCTGGCAGCTGTGTATTTCCTTTAGTTCTCTTGGCCCTCTGGGCTTCTCTCCTGTCTTTCCCCATACCTGATCCTGCCCCCTCCCATTCCCCTCCCCCTCCTCACTCACACCCAGGTCCCTCCCTCTCTCTGCCTCCCATGACTATTTTGTTCCTCCTTATAAGTGGGATTTAAGCATCCTTGCTTGGATCTTCCTTCTTGTTTAACTTTTTAGGGTCTGTGGGGTATATCATGAATATTCTATACATTTTGGTAAATATCCACCTATCAGTGAGTACATGCCATGCATGTCCTTTTGAGTCTGGGTTAACTCACTCAGGATGATATTTTCTAGTTCCACCCATTTGCCTGCAAAACTCGTGATGTCCTTGTTTTTAATAGCTGAAAAGTATTCCATTGTGTAAATGAACCACATTTTCTGTATCCGTTCTTTGGTTGAAGGATATATAAGTTGCTTCCAGTTTCTGGCTATTACAAATAAGGCTGCCATGAATGTAGTGCAACATGTATCCTTGTGATACAGTAGAGAGTCTTTTGGGTATATGCCCAGAGGAGATGTAGCTAAATGTGTAGGTAGAACTATTTCCAATTTTCTGAGGAATTGCCACACTGATTCCCAGAGTGATTGTACAAGTTTGCAATCCCACCAGGAATAGAAGAGTGTTCCCCATCCTTGCCAGCATGTGCTGTCCCTTGAGTTTTTGATCTTAGCTATTCTGATTGGTGTAAGGTGGAATCTCAGGGTCATTTTGATTTGCATTTCCCTGATGACTAAATATATTGAACTAAGTGCTTCTCTAGCATTCAATATTCCTCTATTGAGAATTCTCTGTTTGGCCCTGTACCCCATTTTTAATTGTTTAATTGGGTTATTTGGTTTTTTGATTTGGTTATTTGTCCTTTGCCTCACAGAAGCTTTTCAGTTTCAAGAGGTCCCAATTTATCCATTGTTGATCTTAAAGCCTGAGCCATTCATTTCTGTTCAGGAAATTCTCTCCTGTGCCAATGCTTTCAAGGCTCTTTCCCACTTTCTCTTCTATTCGATTCAGTGTATCCAATTTCATGTGGAGGTCTTGGATCCACTAGGACTTGAGTTTTATTCCATGTGATAAATGTGGATCTATTTACATTGTTCTACACAGAGACTGCCAGTTAGACCAGGTTCATTTGTTGAAGATGCCTTTTCTCCATTGTACAGTTTTGCCTGCTTTGTCAAAAATTAAGTGTCCACAGGTGTGTGGGTTCATTTCATGGTCTTTGATTCTATTCCATTGATTGACCTGTCTGTCATTGTACCAATAGCATGTGGTTTTTGTTACTATTGCTCTGTAGTACTGCTTGAGGTCAGGGATGGTGATTGCCCCAGAAGTTCTTTTATTGTTCAGTATTGTTTTAGCTATCCTAGGTTTTTTGGTTTTCCACATGAAGTGGAAAATTGCTCTTTTGATGTCTGTAAAAAAAATTGTGTTGGAATTTTGTGTTGTAAAAAAAAAATTGTGGGAATTGCATTGAATCTGTAGATTGCTTTTGGTACATTGGCCATTTTTAACCATGTTAATCCTGCTGATCCATGAGCATGGGAGATCTTCCCATCTTCTGAAGTCTTCTTAGATTTCTTTCTTCAGGAACTTGAAGTTCTTATCATATAGATCTTTCACTTGCTTGGTTAGAGTTACACGAATATTTTATTATTTGTGACTATTGTGAAGGGTATTATTTCCATAATTTCTTTCTCAGCTCATTTATCATTTGTATAAAGGAGGGCTACTGATTTGTTTGAGTTAATTTTATATCCAGCCAGTTTACTGAAGTTTTTCATCAGCTGTAGGAATTATCTGGTAGAATTTTAGGGGTCACCTATGTATACTATCATATCATCCATGAATAGTGATACCTTGACTTCTTCCTTTCCAATTTGTATTCCATTGATCTCCTTTTGTTGTCTTATTGTTCTAGCTAGAGCTTCAAGTACAATATTGAATAGATAGGGAGAGAATGGGCAGCCTTGTCTTGTTCCTGATTTTAGTAGGATTATTCAAGTTCCTCTCCATTTAATTTGATGTTGGTGACTGATTTGCTGTATATTGCTTTTATTATGTTTAGGTATGTGCCTTGAATTCCCGATCTACCCAAGACTTTTAACATGAGGAGGTGTTGGATTTTGTCAAAGACTTTTTCAGTGTCTAAAGAGATGACCATGTGATTTTTTTTTTCTTTGAGTTTGTTTATACAGTCGATTACATTGATGCATTTTCATATATTGAACCATCCCTGCATCCTTGGGATGAAGCCTACTTGATCATGGTGAATGATGTTTCTGATGTATTCTTGGATTAGGTTTCTGAGAATTTTATTGAGTATTTCTATGTTAATGTTCATAAGTGAATTTTGTCTGAGATTTTCTTTTCCTGTTGGGTCTTTGTGTGGTTTTTAGGTATCAGGGTAACTGTGGCCTCATAGAGTGAATTAGGTAGTGTTCTTTCTGTTTCTATCTTGTGGAACAGATTGCAGAGTACTGGTAGTATCTCTTCTTTTAAAGTCTGGTCAATTGCTTCTCAGCCTTTTGGCTAAGATCAAGTGTAAAGTCTGGTCAAATTATACACTAAAATCATCTGTCCCTGGGCTTTTTCTTTTTTTCCTTTTTTTGGATTGGGAGGTTTTTAATGACTGCTTCTATTTCCTTAGGGGTTGTGGGACTGTTTAGATCATCTACTTGATCTTGATTTAACTTTGGTGCATAGAATCTGTCCAGAAAATCATCCATTTTGTTTAGAATTTCCACTTTTGTTCAGTATAAGCTTTTGTAATAAGTACTAGCTATTTTTTCTGTTGTTATGTCTCCCTTTTCATTTCTGAATTTGTTAATTTGGATACTGTTTCTGTACCTTTTAGTAAATTTGGCTAAGGATTTGTCTATCTTGGTGATTTTCTCAAAGAACCAGGTCTTGATTGTGTTGATTCTTTGTATTGTTCTCTTTGTTTCTAATTGGTTGATTTCAGCCTGAGTTTGACTATTTCCTGCTGTCTACTTCTCTTGAGTATGTTTGATTCTTTTTGTTCTAGAGCTTTTAGGTGTGCTATTAAGTTGCTAGTATGAAATCTCTCCAATTTCTTTATGAAAGCAAAATTATTTATGAATTTCCTCTTACTACCACTTTCATTGGGTCCAAAAGTTTGGGTATCTTGTGCTTTCATTTTCATTGAATTTCTTTATTTTTTCTCTAACCAAGTTATTATTTAATAGAGAGTTATTCCGTTTCCCTGAGTATGTGGGCTTTATGATGTTTCTGTTGTTACTGAAGTGCAGCCTTAGTCTGTGATGATCTGATAGAATGCAAGAGGTTAATTCAATCTTCTATCTGTTGAGGTTTATTTGTATCCAATTGTATGCTCACTTTTGGAGAAGGTTCTCTGAGGTGCTGGGAAGGCATATTCTTTTGGTTTGGGGAAATGTTCTATAGATATCTGTTAAATCCAGTTGGTTTATAACTTCTGTTAGTTTCATTGTGTCTCTGTCTAGTTTCTGTTTTGATGACCTGTCCATTGGTAAGAGTTGGGTGTTGAAGTCTCCCACTATTATTGTGTGGGGTTCAATGTGTGTTTTGAGATGTAATAAAGTTTCTTTTATGAATTTGGGTGTCCTGGCATTTGGGACACAGATATTCAGAATCAAGACTTCATCTTGGTGGATTTTTTCCTTTGATGAGTATGAAGTGTCCTTCCCCATCTCTTTTAATTCCTTTGGTTGTCTATTTTATTAGATATCAGAATGGCTACTCCAGCTTGTTTTGTGACAACATTTGCTTAGAAAACCTTTTTCCAGGCCTTTTCTCTGAGGTGTTGTCTATCTTTGTTGATGAGGTGTGTTTCTTGTATACAACAGACTGATGGATCCTGTTTATGTATCCAGGCTGCTAGCCTATGCCATTTTATTGGTGAACTGAGTCTAATGATGTTGAGAGATATTAATGACCAATTATTATTAGTTCTTATTACTCTGATGTTGGAAGTGGTACTATGTGTGTGTGTGTGTTTCTCTTCTTTTTGGGTTTGTTGTGAGATGGTTAATTTGTGTTTTCTTGGGTATAGTTACCCTACTTATGTTGGCATTTAACTTCTAGAATCCTCTATAGGGCTGGATTAGTAGAAATATACTGTTTAAATTTGGTTTTGTCATAGAATATTTTGGTTTCTCCATCTATGATGATTGACAGTTTTGCTGAGTATAGTAGTCTGGACTGACATCTGTGGTCTTTTAGGGTTTGCAAGACATCTGTCCAAGGTCTTCTGGCTTTTAGGGTCTCTGCTGAGAAGTCAGATGTAATTCTGATAGGTATGACTTTATATGTTATTTGGCTTTTTCTCTGTACAGCTTTTAATATTCTTTCTTTATTCTATACATTTAGTCTTTCGATTATTATGTGGTGGGAGGATTTTCTTTTCTGGTCCAATCCATTTGGTGTTCTTGTACATTTATAGCCATTTCTTTTTTTAGATGAGGAAGTTTTCCTCTATGGTTTTGTTGAAGATATTCTCTGACCCTTTAAACTTGGACTCTTCACCCCTTCTATTCCTACTATTCTTAGGTTTTATCTTTTCATTGTATCTCAAATTTGTTGGGTGTTTTGGATTAGGAACTTTTTATACATGGCATTTTCTTTGACTGGTGTTGAGATTCTCTCTTCCATCTCTTGTATTCTGTTGATGATGCTTGTGTCTGTAGTTCCTGTTCTCTTTCCTAGGTATTTCATCTCCAGGGTTGCCTCCATTTGTGTTTTCTTTATTGCTTCTATTTCTATTTGTAGGTCTTGGACCATTTTGTTCATTTTCTTCACCTGTTTGACTGTGTTTTCTTTTATTTCCTTAAGGGATTTATTTGTTTCCTCTTTAAGGGCTTCTACCTATTTGACTGTGTTTTTCTGCATTTCTTTAAGGGGATTATATCATCTTTAAAGGCCTCTATCATCTTCATGAGATGAGATTTAAGGTCAGAATCTTGCTTTTCAGGTACTTTAAGACATTCAGGGATATTCAGGGCTTGCTCTAGTAGGAGAGTTGTGTTCTGATGATGCCCAATTATATTGGCTTCTGTTGATTATGTTCTTGTGCTTGCCTTTTGTCTGATTGTCTTGTGCTTGCCTTGTCTGATTGTCTCTGGTGTTAACTGGCCTGGGTGTCCTGAGTTAGAACAGGCCTCCTGGGAGGCAGGCAGTGCTGTGTCTCTGGTTAGAATAGGCCTCCTGGGAGACATGCAGAGCTGTGGGGTGGGGGTGGGGGAATGGGAGAGCTGATCCATGGAAAGTGTAGGTGGAGGTTCAAACTGGAAGAGAGATGGGGTTCCAACAGAGCACATCTGCTGGGTTCTGTGGGGTCCCAGCTGGTGTGGGGATTGGGTGGGGGTCTCACCTGTGACTCTGGTTAGAGCAGTCCTCCTGGGAGGCAGACAAGGCTGTGGGGTATGGAGAGTTGCAATGTAAACTTTTTTTTAAAAGAAATCAAATCATGTTTCAAAAAGAGGTCAAGATGGTAAAGACTTAATTATTCACAACATGAAGTATCTTTTGAAATATTAAACCCTTTGCCAGCTGTAGCCTTTTTGTAAGATCATGGCTGTCTGTTTTATTTCAAAGAACAGACCTATGTATTCATGTGTCTTGCAGCAGTCTCCTCAGAACTGAACCCTCTTTCCCCTTGAGCTAATATTACAATTCCAGTTATATTTTATTTTCAATTTAAATTTAATTGGCAATATTCTTAACACTTGGGTGTTATTTCTAAATTTCACTTGGCATCTTCGATCAGATTTATAAAAGTCTAAATGCTGTTGCCATGAGATGGTTCTATTAAAAGAAATTCTTATGTGAATTTTTAATATGCCAAGGCTAGAGGAGTCTTTGGTGGTCCTTGGTTATTTTGTGTATTTGTGAGAACAGCGTATAAGCCTTTATTCTCTGTTCTTCTTCACATTGTCTTCCAGAGAGCATTCGCTACAGACTGCCCATCTTAGGCCCCAGGACTGCTGTCTTCCACAGGCTGCTGTCAGGTGCCTACGAAACTCCTCAGGATACTCAACACTGTGCCTTTCCCAGAAAGAAAGGGATGAGCAAAACAGTGAAGCAGTAAGTGGGTGGCCAGAGCTCATTACCCCCAAACACTTGGGGAAAAGGCTACCTCTCCAAGCCAGTTTCTGACACTGGTACCTTCCCCTAATCTTATATCTCCCAAAAGATGAGTCACTTTTTCTTTCCTATGTGCTGCTCCTCTAGCTTTTCCCACTTCCTCCTAAAGACAACATGGTTTAATTTACATAACTATAAAGATTTATTGACTAACACAGAACATACTAAGTGTACCTCATGTTGTTTTGCTGAAAATTTTAATGCATGTTATATTATAACAAATGACAGCCTTCTTCTTATAAGTCATGGATTTTTCCATGTAAGTCATTTAGCACATTCCTTCTGGTAGGAGGACCAGGGATGGCTCCTTGAGCCCTCCGTGACTTCATTTTATTCACAATAAGGGAGAAAAGAGAGAAAAATCACCTTTTTTTCTCTATCAGTTCATTTTATAGCAAATAGGGCACGATATGATGTAATAACTAGAAAGTGACAAATGATTATTTATTGCAATCTGTGGTCACCGGAACTACACCCCACATTGCCTTCATTACTTCCTTACATATTGATCAGGTGTTCAACTAATCTTTGCTTAATCATACCCATGCCATGCTTGAATTTTATGATGAAGTTATTTTTATATGAAAATGCATGATTTATGGTCTACACTGATCTATATGCACATAATGTGTGAGATGCAAAGGAAAATTCCAAGTTTGCAAATATTATGTATTTGATCATATATTTTTTGAGCCAAATTTCAAGAGGCTTCATAAAAACAAACAGACAAACAAACAAATGCCCTTCTGTTTATGAGGAAGCAACTACCTAGTGGAACCCCAGACCCTAAGTAGATGCTATACCAACCTATAGGACAGCCTCTGCGCCAACTGTTTATTAAATAATGGAGTTAAGAAATCTCAGATCAATGAACCAGTGTCCAAACTTAACTCAACAAAACCAAAGAAAAAACAGACAAAACCTGTTTTGTTGTCTTATATTTGTGGTAGGCTATGATTCTTGTTTTCATTGCAATTGGAGTTCCAGAACTTCAAAAGTAGTCCCCATGACTTCTATCATTTCAGACAATTGAATAGCACAGTAAAACTTTTCTTTGTTGTTTGCATATGCATATTTCAGTGAAAGGACTTGGGGTGCCTACACTCATGAATTAGGGGAAATACTTGAGGTAGTATGAATATTATGTAGCTTAGGATACATAAAGTGCTTCTAAAATATCATTGAGATGGCCTTATCTAGAACACCCCCAAACTACATCACTAAGAATAGCATTTTGGTATTTGCCAGTATTTTAACAGTGGGTGTTATGGTTTAGATCTTAACTCCCCATAATGGCCACATACTAAAGGCGTGACCACTAGCTTATGACACCACCAAAGGGTAGGAAAATTTTTAAGAAATGGAGCCAAGATAGGTGATAGGTGACTCATCTCACCTGTATCCCACTTTGCTTCCACTGTTCTGTGGACAGTTAGATCACTTGGGGACATGCTTTGAATGGAATAATGGAACTCTGTCCTGTTCTGCCCGCCTCTCCCCATCCCTTTCTCTCCCTCTTTCTCCCCCTCTGCATGTTTCTTATACTGTTTGGTCTTGGGATCATTTTACACTCTTATTTTATTTATATGAGTACACTGTAGCTGTACAGGTGGTTGTGAGCCACCATGTGGTTGTTGGGAATTGAACTCAGGACCACTTTTCATTCCGGCCTCGCTCGCTTTGGCCCACAGATTTATTTATTGTTATATGTAAGTACACTGTAGCTGTCTTCAGATGCACCAGAAGAGGGCATCAGATCTCATTGTGGATGGTTGTGAGCCACCATGTGGTTGCTGGGATTTGAACTTGGGACTTTCAGAAGAGCAGTCAGTGCTCTTAAGCACTGAGCCATCTCTCCAGCCCCATTTTGCACTCTTTAATAATTAAGAACTCTAAAGAATTTTCAAATGGGAGCTATATTTATTGATATCTACTAAATCAGAAATTAAATAATTTAAAAACCACTTTTAAAAATAATTTTTGAAGCACATTCATTTTGTGTCAGAATATTTAAATTATCACATGTCATTTAGTCTTGGGAAAATTACTACCATTTTGAGGAAGAACGCCTTTAATCCCAGCACTTGGGAAGCAGAGGCAGGTGGATATCTGAGTTCAAGGTCAGCCTGGTCTACAGAGTTGAGTTCCAGGACAGCCAGGGCTATACAGAGAAACCCTGTCTTAAAAAACAAAACAAAACAAAAAAGCCTTCAAAAAATGTGTGTGTGTGTGTGTGTGTGTGTGTGTGTGTGTGTGTTGTGTGAATAATTATGAACTTGAATTCAATTATGAATTTGAAGTCAAAACGACTTCAAAGGCTGAAGGGTTCCAAGTCCACATTTTAAAACTTCAAGTCCGCAATATATCCTTGAATCTCCAAATCTCCAGGAAAGGAATGGTATAGTGATTTAACTCATGCTTAAAGTAATATGGCTCCTTGGTAGATGATTTAGAGAGAAAGCAATACTAGGTTAACTTTTAGCATCAGCTTCCCTTTACTACATATGGACTTTGTAATTTTTCTCAACTAGTGTCCCAGTGAGAACAGAAGTCTGGCTCATACAGCACTGTCATGTTTCAATTTGAATCTGAGTATTCGCTGACTTACATTTTAGTTTGTAGGAAATTTCCCAGACCCTAAGGCCTAACCCTGACTTCTTACGGCCTTGCTAAGTAGCCAACCAAGAAGAGTGTTACTTTGTTCCTACAATCAGATCCTGGAGAGTACCGGCACTGAGGGCAGAATTCCCCAAACTGGGATTCCACCTCTAACACATCTCCATGCATGACTAACCCGCTTCTTCCATTTAAATTCAAACCTGCAAAGAGATCTGCAGATACACTGCATGGCTTCTCGAAATCAGTAGTAAGCTTATTTAAAATAAATCATCTTACCTATATCATACTTTGCTTCCATTGTATTGTGGGAGGCAAATGATTGACAGCCTCCCTATTGGCTCAATGGCCTCTCCCTTAGAGGTAATAATCTGAACCTGTTGTTATTTCACCCCCTGACCATCTTAAGTGTCATCCAAAAAGCTCTCATGAATAGGCCAAGCAATGTCTTCACCTGGAGTAATGTTATTCCTATGCCAAAGTTGTGTGCAGTTCAGATTATATTTGAAAAATGGATAATTTTGGGCAGATGTTTTTATTTCAGAGCAAAAGCCTGATTTTTACTTAAAAAAAAATTCAATTAAGTTAAAAAAAAATCTACAGATGTTAGTCATAACCACTTCTCCTCTCTTGCCTTCTCTCACTCCAACAGGGACTTTAAAAACCAATCGATCTGTATAATTCCCTTATGTTAGGAATGAAAAGAAATGCCGAATTTGACAAAATCCATGCTGTACTTTCTATCCTGCTGTGTTTTATGTAATGCATGGCTGTGGTCACACCTGGTCCCAATATTAATTCTGGGAAGTTGGACAGGCTTCCATTGCTGTATTCTCTTGTCAGGGTCACTTGTATTTTTCTCTTGATCATAACTATTGGGTAAGGAAAGGGAGAAGGAGATGGGGGAATGGCTGAAATTGTTAGCAAGTTGCTGGATCCCTGGCCTAATGGTCTTCCACATGAACCAGCTTCTGTTCATGATTTTTAATGTGCATAACACCAGGTAGTCTCAAAGGAGCTCTGTTTAGGTTTTACTTGGTGCAGTTGTCTAGAGTTGGTACAGCCCAACAAAGGAAAAACTATGGGATTGCTATCTCTAAATAAACCTAGGGACAAAACTACTAAGAATCAAGATTTAGGGGGTTGGGAAGCCAGTAAAGTGCTTGACTTGAAAAGATTGGGGTGGCAGCCCCAGAACCCACATTGGCAACATGAAGCTTCCCTAGACCTTCCTAAGGCTGGGAAGGTGGAGACAAGGCAGATCCTTCGGGACTGTTGGCCAGTCTAGCCTGATGAGTGAGTTATAGGCCAGTGAGAGACACTCTCACAAAACAAGGCAGACAGTGGCCCCTGTGCATGCACCCACGCATATACAAACAGAAAGGCAGGGAAGGGAGAGAAAAGGATCAAGATTTAAGTAAAAGTGTGCTGCTTGGCTATCATCCAGGAGGCCATGGATTCAATCTTGAGGATGTGGAGGAGGAAGATGGTGAAAGAAAGGATAAACTAATCCCCAGAGATAATTGGGGTGATCAAGCACGTCTTCCACCCTATTCTACTTAAAACCAACTTAATTTGACATTACATTACACAGCTCTCTTGTAATTGTAATTGTAAATCTGTTCTTTTTTGTTTTTTTGTTTGTTTTTGCTTTTTTTTTTTTTTATGTGTAACCTAACAAGGATAACAACATCTCCCGCTGCACTGTATCCCTGAAGGAGCAACCCAGCTATCTGAGATATATTTCAAATAAAGGCAAGTCTATCCTTAGGTTTACTAGCTAATCTGTAAAACCACAAACTAAGATCCATAAATTTGGGGGTTTGAAAGCAGACTTGGTTAGGTATTGGGATTCTGCCTTTGAAGGAGTTATCGTTTCATTTAGAGAAATATACATGTGAATGCAACTTACCACACACGCACAGTGCTTGGAACGTGAGTTACAAAAAGGAACACCCAGCAATTTCAGCAATAACACTCTCCATATCACCAGCCACCCTGCTGTCTGGCCAGGAACAAAGAAGCAGTCATTGAACTTCATCGGCGAGGCTGATGGGAGAGAAATAGCTATGTGTTATCGCTTGTTCTTTGTGAAGTCTTTGGCAAGACATTCTGTCACCTGGTCAGCAAAGTGCAGAAAAGCCAGGGGAGGCATGGTGGATAATGGCTATTTCAGGGGAAGTTTCCTGGGTTCATTAGCTAGTAAGAGTCATCCGGTGGAGATTCCAAGCTGGAAAAAAAGCTAGAAACCTTATTCCCTAGATCTGAGAAAAATGCATGAGGAGTACAAAATGTGTAAAATTAAGAAAAAGATCGTGGTAATAGTGGTTAGCTCTAAAAGGGTAAACAGCGTGGCTGGAGGGCAGAAAATGGCAGAGAGGTTTTTGCAAGCTCCACCCTGACTTTCCTTTTGGACTGTGAGCTACTTCAGGGTTCCACTGACTCAAAAACAGAACCTGATGAAACAAAAGGCCTTTTTGAAAGTGCCAAAAAGCTAATCTAGCTTTGACATTGGAAACCAATAAATTATCTGCATAATTGTCTTGTTGACACTCCCTTGGAGTCAACCTTGAGTTCTATCAAGTTCAGGCAAGTGTCGGTCCAAAGAATACATTTTATCTCTAGCCCTCAGGAAGTTTTGCCATTGAAAGACAAGTTCTGGCGCCCAGCAATAAATGGTTCATGCTAATGCAGCATTTTTTAATTGTGCTCTCTCTCTCTCTCTCTCTCTCTCTCTCTCTCTCTCTCTCTCTCTCCTCTCTCCTCTTTCACTGCATCTTTCTTTCTTAACATTAAACAGGAGTTATTCATTCATCTGTCCCTACAGCACTTTACAAATTCTTCGTTGCACTGACATAGGTGTATCTGATTTTGCTTGCATTTTTTTTTCATTGTTGTTGGTTACATGTTTATGGCTAGTGATATGACCCCAAACATCCCATTTGGACTCAGCCCACAGTGCCATTCAGGGTGAAATCTAAATCCCAGGCTGTGGCTGTAAAAACCAGACACCCTCATTCTAGACATCTTACTCCCTGAAACATGGGATGAAATTCCATTTTTTCTCCTCACAACGGTCAAATCCCTAATTTAGTCTCTGTCGTGGCCTTGCCGCCAACAGAAGGTGACGGCCATCCTGGTGAGAACTGCGGTTCTTACAGCTCTCCTCTGCAGCTCCGTGCATGGTTTCAGATACTGTGCAGCACTAGCTGGTCTAGAAATCAAGAGATCTACCTGCCTTTTTTTTTTTTTTTTCAAGTGTAGGGATTAAAGGCATGCAACATCATCCCCAGTGTGCTTTTTTTTTTTTTTTTTTTTTTTTTGAAGTCCTAGGCATGAGCTTGTATTCTTCTTTAGCTAGATTCCAGACAGTCTCCATCTTTCCGAATCTGAACTTTGTCACTCACTGGTCCATATTCGATCACCTGGTCTTCTTTCTCTCTGTGATACATTCATGGAAAAGAATAGAATGAGAATCCAAACCCTATGACTCCCTTCACGACACTCCTGTTAAACCAAGGATCCCGAAGGCTTTGTACTTAACCTACTTTTAATTATAGAAAAATTTACATCTACAGAGAAGTAGAGCTAAGACACTAGCACAGATCTATTCCCCCACTGGAACCCACACTCCTCTACACTTTGTCACATCTACTCCAACTGCACTGCTTGCTACCATGTGAAGGACACTGATGTTTCACACTGAATGGTACAACTCAAGGCTCCAAAACACATTTCTTTAATGCATAACACCCTTGTCTTACTTAAGAATTATAAACAAGCTTGTGTTATCTCTCCTGGACCCATATTCAAATTCCTCAATGTGACTATTACAAGTGTTGTTAAGTTTCCTTTTCTTGAGGAACTGTAAACAGTACCTATCCCCTCTTCATAAGGCACCAACCTCAAACCTAGGTATGAGTCCACAAAATTCACTCTGGAGAACCAATGAGTTAGTTCATTAGGCTTCTTTCCAGAGCAGTGAGTGAGGGGTTTGGGGCAGGACTTGGGTGCCCTTGAAGCAGCCACATTGAAAGATCTGCACCAAGTCTCGATGATAACTCCCCCACGGCTGCAGAAGGAGGCCACTCTCTGCGTCTTGCCAGCCTATTCCTCTAGCCCCATGTGAACTTAGGTAGAATTTCAGACAACGGGGTGGGAGAAGTGGCTAGATACTCAGCTGAGGGTTCCATGACCCTCGATGCCCTTCCCCTGTGAGGGAGCACGGATTGTCATCAAACTGGGCTTTGATGACCTTTGCAAGCATGCCCAGCTGAACTCCTGAAGATGTTATGTGTCTGACATGGAAGCTAGTCCTGTATAACTGTAATCTTTAAAAGTCAGATCAAATTGAAGATGATACATATCGTATTTACCTCACTTAATCTAGAGCTGTACCCCCAACTTTCCTCCGTCAATATTGACTTGATCAAGACAATTGTTCTGTAAAATGCTTATGAGAGAGACATGGGTCAGTGAGTACAAGTAAGTGCTTGTCCTTCTAGCCTGACTGCCCAAGTTTGATCCCTGGAACCAATAGTGGAAAGATAAATAACTCTCTAAAGTTGTCCTCTGTCCTCCACATACATACTATGGCATGCCCCTACCTGCATGCATGTGCGCATGCACACACACACACACACACACACACACACACACACACACACACGCAAATAAATACTGCTAAAGACCTCCTTAAATAGTACCCTTCTTCATGTGACTATAAAGTAATATGTAACTACCAATTAGAACTTCCACGGAGTATGAAATAACATTCTGATCATGAGTTAACACAGTCACAAGGATGACATTACAGCTATGACTCCTCTTCCTTCTGTGGGATAAAACTGGCCACACACCAGAGCAAGCCAAGTCCCATCCTGTTGGTTTTCCCCCCAGGTGGGAAACACCACATGCTTGCTGCAGGCGGATACCTTCCAGGTCGCTCAGATACTCAGGCTTATTGGAATATCTCATGTTTTTGCAATGTGAAAGCAGGGAGGGGTTAGGGGAAGCCAGTGGCATGCTAACTGCCATTAGGCTAGACAAGCCTTTCCAGGGGAAATGGGGGCTAACTAAAATGGTCAATAAAATGCCAGGGTTAGCTATCATGTCTTTTACCAGTCAGTTAGCTAAGCTTCAGAACCCAAACAGAGTGGAGGGAAGGTACATGTGACAACTCTGTCCATGTGCACTTGAAAGCCTGAAGAGCAGGCGTTTATAATACATACATCTATTTACCTGTAGTAAAGCTCAGTGTCTGGACAGGCTTCAAAAAGATGGAATGTGCCTGGGAGAGTCGTCCACTGAGGGGAAAATAGGAAGCCCAAGGGTTCTTAGTGGGACCGTGTCATGATCTATAGGGGAGGGATATACAGTTACTGTGTTGAAAGTGGAAATATTTACATACATACTTAAAACTTAGTTCTCATGTTTGTCATGTAAAATAATGAAAGTAAATCGGAACAAATCAGTTTTAGCTAGTAAGAGGTACAGAAAATGAGTTAGAGCTAAAAACTATCATTCATTTTTACGTAGTAGTGTTTTTGAAGAGGCCTGTGACTATTTTAAAAGAACTCATTCAGTTGCAATATTCAGAAACCTTTGGTGAGAAGAGTAAAGGAAAGCTGATACTCTGGGGCAGACCTAGTTTTCACAAAGGTGTGACTTTGGTCTAGGGTTTTTTCCACTATCTTGGTTAATTCAGCATTAACTGAAAACCCACTAAGCAAGGGGCATTATACTGTTGCCATTGCACAATACTGAATGCAAATGTTTTCTACCCTTGAGAAGTGTGTGGTCTAATTGGACAGTAAAGGTGCATCAGCAGAGAGTCATAATAACTATAAGAAGTGCTGTAATCAAGGTAGTACTGGGCCATGGAGAGCACCATCTAACCTGTGTGCAAGGGTAGGGATGGATTTCCTGGAAACCCGTAAACAAATTTTAAGGAGAACTTGTATCGGGTCTGGCTCAAAAGAGCAGGCTATTCAGGGCTGGTGAGCCACGCTGGCTGCAAGGTTGGGCTCTGCACTCATGCTAGCTAAAGTCCTGTCTAGATAGTTCACTCTTAGGCCAACAACACACATAATGCCTTCATCCATAACTTCAAGATGGCAGTATCATAGTAGCTCACAGGATTACTGTGAGGATTAAAGGGAATGAGCATTTAAAGCACCTTCGAGTTAGGCTTCCATTGTCCTGACCAATACCTTGACTCCAACATGATGGAAGAAAAGGCCACTATGGTTTCATAAGTTTCTATTGTCACTTGGTCCTTTTGCCTATGGTGTGGCGAAGCATCAAAGTAGATAAAAACTTTCTACCTCATGGTAGCCAGTGTCGTGTCCCCAGTGACCTCATTTCTTCCAAGCAGACTCTGTTCTGCCAGATCCCAGCAGCCTAGAGAAAAGCCTTCACTTAATCCACAGACCTCTAGGAGAAGTTCTAGATCCAAGCTATACAGCACTTTAATTCATAAATCTAAATTAATATAAAGTGTTCACTTTAAATATTCCTTTCCCTGATATATCTGAATTTGCATTTGGAGGGAACTTAATTACGATGCTCCTGTGCTTAGACACGCCCTTCCTGGGTTGGCACAAGGCTTTAATCTCATCTATAGGCTACTAGACAACAGGTGATGTTTTAAAAATTTGTCGGTAGCATGTCTTCTTTTTTTTTTAATTGAAAAAAAAAACCCTGCACAGTATAGTTTGATCATGATTTTCTCCTCTGAAATCTCCCTGCCCATTCAGCTTTATGTTTTTCCTCTTTTTCTAAAAAAAGAAAAAAAATACATATATATATACACATACACACAAACTGACAAAACTTAAACAAGCAAAAGATCAACAAGACAAATGCCATTCAAAAGCAAAATGAGACCAAAAGTTTACAAAAATACCATTGAGGGCTAGAGAGATGGCTCAGCGGTTAAGAGTACTGACTGCTCTTCCAAAAGTCCTGAGTTCAATTCCCAGCAACCACATGGTGGCTCACAACCATCTGTAATGAGATCTAATGCCCTCTTCCAGTGTGTCTGAAGATAGCTACAGTGTACTCATATACATTAAAATATACATTAAATAAATAATATTAAAAAAATACTATTGTTTTGTTTTGTTTTGTTTTGCCTAACTACTCCTGGGCATGGGCCTCACCCTGATGTGTGGTTGGTGTACCCAATAAGACTCAGTTGGAGAAAATTGATTTTTCTTTGCCAGTAGGCATCAATTGCAGACAGCTTCTTGGTTAGGAGTAAGACCTCATGTCCACTCCCCATCTCAATGTTGAGATCCCATCTAGCTTAAAGCTAGGTAGGCATGTTTTGCTATAGAGTCTCACTCTTTAGTCTAGGCTAGACTGGAATTTACTATGAAGTTAACGCTAACCTCAAACTAATGCCAATCCTTCCTCAGTCTCCAAAGGGCTTGGATTATGAACATGAACCAAGATACAAGTGTGTGTGTATGTGTGTGTGTGTGTGTTTTAAAAAAAAAGTTATGCCAGCTAGACTGAACCAAAAACCTATTCAACAACGGGCATTGCATTGGCTGCTATTAATATTGTACAATAAAGAACACAACCATGTTCTGTACTTCAGAAGTTGTGCTCTATTGAATCCACTGTAGGTTAACAGATAGCTATAGTGAAACGTAAGGGCTATGCTAAAGGCAGTACAGGGCACTAAGAACCTTCTAGCCTGTGCTATCATTCATTCATCCACTCATTCAGTCAATCAGCATTTGAGTTCCTCAGATAAACCAGACACTGTGCTTCATGGTGGGCCTACAAAGACAGTCTTCACGTAATGTTTTTCTTTCGCAGCTGACTGCCTAATGAAAGACATATGATGCATTACAACATAGACACCACGAGTGCTTAAATACTTTGAGAACCCTCCCAGATATGATTAACACTGACTATGAAACTGGCAAGGTTTTATTAAGGTAACCAACCTTCTAGCTAGGCCTTAGGAAAAAAATTCCTAAGCTGTCAGCATAGGGTGGGAAAATTCTAGAAAGAGGAGGCTGTTTACATAAAGGCCAGAAGTACTCATTGAGAACAATTGATTCGGAGTAAAAGGCACTGAGACTGGTTCGATTTCATTTTGTAAAGACTTTTTTTTTTGACTTAAGAATCTTGTTCGGGCTGGTGAGATGGTTCAGCAGGTAAGAGCACCAACTGCTCTTCCGAAGGTCTCGAGTTCAAATCCCAGAAACCACATGGTGGCTCACAATGAGATCTGATGCCCTCTTCTGGTGTGTCTAAAGACAGTTACAGTGTACTTATATATAATAATAAATAAATCTTAAAAAAAAAATCTTGTTCATAGCATTTTTGAAGTGTATCCCAGAGTCAACCTGAAACCTCTCTGCTGCTCACTGCATGCAGGCTTCTCTCTTTATCACACCCATAGATGGGTTTCAGGAACCAAGAAGGAATGAAGCCAAGCCTGCCCTTTTAGCTCTTGGCATTCCAGCTCCTGTCCCTTACTCATCAGCTTCCCTCCTTCCTGACCCACTTGGCAACTCTGCGGACTTGGCTTCCGATTCTAGTCTCTCCGGAGGCTAGGATGAGTCCTCATACAGACAATAAATCAGCCAATAATCACTGGCATGAGTATCAGTCGAATCAGATTCCCCTTCCTGTCTAAGATGGTCTTCTTCCATGTTTCTCTCTTCCGTGAGTCCTCCTCCCTTACCATGGCTCTCTCTCTGTATATCCATCTTGCTTTTCATACAGAATGCCAAGCTCTCCAATTAATGAGCATGTATTACTCAATCTAGCATGCTGTCAATTAAAATATGCAGCATTATTTTATATGCTAATGAAGAAAAATGTCCAAGATGAGAAATTTAACAAAAGGTCCTAAGTAAAGATAAAAAGAAAAAAAATCAGAAGTCTACATCCAAAAATATATAGCTATATATGTACATAATTCCAGCGAGAAACTCGCCAGAGAACAGAAAAGAACATCTTGTGTGTCTCCATCTTGGCACTAGGAGAGAAAGAGGGGGGAAAATTCCTGTGAGTATTTAAGTTACAAGCTGTCACTCCGGGGCTAAAGATGGAATTCATTAATGGAGTGCCTACCTAGTGGGTTCAAGACCCTAGGTCTGACTGCTGGCCTAGCAAAACCAAGAGAAAAGTAAAAAAAAAAAACAAAAAAACAGCTGGACATTAATGCATATGGTAAAGTTTATGGTTAATCTAGGCTACACATCCTCACTTTAATTTGAAGTGGTCTCAGAATGACAGGCAGACACAAAAGCAAGTCCTCAAAACAAAGGTTTACATTATCCAAACCATAAACTCCTTCCATTAGCTACAGGCAAAGCCTTTCATGTCTAACACAGCCAGTGATACCAGCCTTCCAAGACACTTCATTGTGGAGAGGTTTGGATGATAATCTCTCTTTTGTGTGTTTAAATTATGAGAACAAATCACTATCTGGTATGAGCATTCCAAAACTCTAAAGATCAAAGAATGGAGGCTTAGACATTAACAAATCAACCAGAACACTGGGATGCTGGTTCCCAGTGCTCTCCGGAGCCAACTTCCTGACAAGTCAGAACTCTTTTGTTTGGCAGGTTAGGCTTACCCATTCTGGATGGTATCATTCAATAAATGCCATCCTGGCAGCTACAGATATGGTCATAAACAGAGCCTTGAATGCAGGCAGAACCATCTGAGAGTGCCTAGGCTGGTTCTGGGCTTTGTAACTGGAGTTGTGGTTGGGCAGTGCACACCTTTAATAGCAATCGGAAAACAAAAGCAAGAGGCTCTCTGTGAGTTTGAAACCAGCGTGTCTTGCCTATATAGGGAGTTCCAGGGCAGCCAGAGCTACATAGTGAGATTTCTGTCAAAAAAAAAAAAAAAAAAAAAAAAAAAAACCCTTAACAAATTAAACTAAAAAATTAAATGCTGTCAAAAAACATGACCTAGGTGAGAAGAATAAAATTCTAGATTTTTCTATGTAGAAACCTCAGGGACTGTCCAGTAAAATTCCTGTGGACTATCTGAAAGGACTATGAACTCTCTTGATGTGAACATGGCTCTTCCCCTTGCATAACTCAGCCAACTGTCAGGCTTTGTTTATAATAGCCCACCCACCTCGAATGCTTCATCCCTAGTCAACTTCTTTTAGTCATAGCGTTTATCGCTAGAGCCTGAAGTTAGCAGCTAATTGCTAACTTGCTTCTCGCCTTTACCTTGCTAGCAGACAAGGGTCCTGCTCAACTCTAGGAACCTAGTCAAAATAGTGCCTGACCCCAAAAAATAACACAGGAATGGTAGCCTTAATTATTTTAATTTCAGAGGAACCAAATCTCATGATGTGACATTTATGCCATGCTGTCCTTTTTCACCGAGGAATTTGTGCGAAGGCATTAGTGTCATAGCTCTCAGCCTTCTGCCTACTGTATACACAGCTCTCCGTACACTTGTGCACTGCGGGGATGTCCCTGTGCCTTTTTATGTCCCTTTATAATCTTCCACTCTGGAAAAGTAATGTGCTACCATTAGGAGACCTGTGTGATTATTAATCAAAAAGTAAAGAGAAAGAGTGAGAAATAAACAAGATTAATGATTTAAGGCAATATTTCTTTAAGTGAGAAGGGGCAAGTGCACTGTTATCACGAGGTGAAGGATCTGACTACGGACACACTCCAAGTTTGGGGTCACTTGCCTTACCAGACCTCAAGCACCAGAAGATACCTGCTAGGATAGGAAAATGCACATACCACCAGGCAATCCGCTCTAACCTTCCAAAGCTCTGATGGGTGAAGTGGCAGGCAGGGAGACACCCAGTTTTGGATGGAACTGTGTGAGGCTGAGCAGTCAATACTACAGTGTTCATCATGGCCTGGCACTATGTTGGAAACTGATGAGACAAAGATGACTAAAGCTTTGATCCTGTAAAACAAAGGTGTCATGGCTGCTGCCCATGGCGGGGGGGCGGGGGGGGGGGAGAAATGCTATAAACGGTATCTTCTTCAGTAAGTCCGAAGGATTCTAGTTTAAGAGCAGCTGAGATTGGCATCTCCCTTTGTAAAGGCTGCCCTTGTTTCCTTTGTAAAAGGCGCGTCCTGTCTTTCCAGTTCGGGTTGACCTATTACTTGCGGGTTAGTAGCGACTGGGGTGCAGGTGACAGTCGAGGAACTGGTTTACTGACTCCTGGGATTATGGGAAAGAGGTCAGCATTACAATCTTGGAGATGAGCAGAAGGAAGTAGGAAAGCAGATGAGTGTGTGTAAGTAGAGAGAAGAACAGGAAGAAAAGAGATAGAGAACAGAGGAACAATGTCATCAATGGAGTCCGTGGGGAATTAACTGCCAATCTCACTGCCTTGTGGCTCCTCCACCTAGAAGTGAGAAAACCAGTCTCTGACATTCAGAGAGAACAGAACCCCTTGGTGTCTGACACTGGTCACAGCTTCTTCCATTTCCTCTGCCATGTCCACTCACTTCTTTCTCCTCTATGGACATTATTTTACAAAATAAAGGGTGGTCTCACTTTATAAAAATGCCTGTTTGGAAATGGATAGCGGACTGAGTGAGGGACTTACGCCCTCGCTTTATTTCTACAATGATTTATCCTCAGGCGTGTGTCTGAGCCCTGAATGTATAAAATCCTAAGAGAAACTCTCAAGTGTGTTGAACTAGGCATGTGAATAAATAATAAATAGACTTTCAGAGAATCTCTAAAACACTGACATTTCCTTACGAGATATTTCTGTTCCTGGTTCTTTAAGCAGTATGATTCTTTTGAGATCGTGAGAAGCAAAGCTGCTCCCCCTTCGCTGAAGAAAATTACCACAGTTCAATAATTCCCAAATAAACTTTTAACAATATGGGCCAGAGCCAGGCGGTGGTGGCACACACCTTTAATCCCAGCACTTGGGAGGCAGGAGGCAGGTGGATTTCTGAGTTCGAGACCAGCCTGGTCTACACAGTGAGTTCCAGAACAGCCAGGGCTACACAGAGAAACCCTGTCTCGAAAAACAAAAAACAAAAAAAACAACCAAACAAACAAAAAAAAACCCCCAAAAAACAAAAAAACCACAATATGGGCCAGAGAAAGCCTATTCATTTGTTAGTCAAAGGGAGAGTAGGAGGAAGTGATAAACTGGGGACACATTGCCCCAGTCAGGTGACCTAAGTTAAGAACCACATCTCTTTTCCCAGAATGAAAGTAGCTGGCCAGCCAACCCTGGAGGATTTCAAGGGAAACAGTGTTTTCAGGTTATCTACAAGTTAGACTGGCAAAATGGCTTAGCTGGCAAAGGTGCTTGCCTCTGAGCCTGATGACTACAAGTTCAATCTTTGGGATCTACATGTGGAAGGAGAGAACTGATTCCTGAAAGCTGTCCTATAACCTCCACATAATAGACCACCAATAGCCCCATCCTCAACTCACACATTATTCATGGGCACAGGTACGTGGACATGAGCACACACACACACACACACACACACACTGAAATGTAGTACAGAAAATTACCTGTAAGTTGACAACCATGGGAAAATGGAAATGTTCAGAGAGAGAAAATCATTACGCACCTGCATCGTAAGACTCCCAATAACATGGAGAGTCTCCATTTGGCTAAAACTGAACTCCTAAGGCTTAATCATGCCTCTGTCTCTAGCTAGCAGAGCACCTGGCAAATCATCATTGAGTGATTGAATAAAAATATTTGAAATGTGTGACTGTATCTCAGGAGCTAAGGATATCTTAGTGTTCCCTAGTGCTGTGGAATACAAATCCTTATTTACTTTTTTAATGAGCTCTCATTCAACCGTGATTTTGATTTTTCTGAGTTGTGCTCCGTGTTACCCGGAAATTTTCTTCAAAACAACTAGCTCCAACTGAGATAATCTTACTTTTCCATTTCATTGCCCTCTCAAGGAAGAAGGGCTTATTCTGGGATCTGGAGATGGAGCCTAACTAGGGACACCAGCTGATCCCCAGCGAAGGTCGAAGGTCGATACTGAAGCAAAGGGAAGCGCCTTGCAGAGTGAGCCGCCTCAAGGGACCACAAAACTGTCCCCGGAGGACAGAAAGGAATCCAGCTCATACAGAATTTTCGATGCTTTCCAGACCCAGAGACCCGAACTGTGGGGGAGGAGGAGATTGCAGTCACAGCTCTAGTTTAGGCAAGAGGACTTCTAAACAAAATAGGTTAAAACCGAAAGACAACAGGAAAGAGGTCAGTGCTGGGAATTGACATTCGTTTCCAAGAAAGCACAACGGAGACACGCAGACGGGTATGTGGGGATGTTTACTGCTTGATGGTTGAGAGCAAGGTTGGTGGTGGAAGTCTGATGTGCTTTGTACCGTGTCCTTACGCCTTAGTCCTACTATGTGGTTTAGGGCAAGGCTTCTGTGACACCAACCCATTTAGACATTAGGAAAAATGTCTAAAACATTGACTGGTGTATAAGAAGTGCACAAGGAATACCAACTTCTGTTACTATTTTGAAGGTTCTATCAAGTTCTAACAGGGCTAATATTTGCTTGAAAGACTTCAGTAGTTCCTCATTTACACAGCAGCCCCAAGAACTTCAAGTTCCTTAGCACAGCCCACAGGGGGATTCCAGTCTGTCCCTGCTGACCCATGATCAAATTCCCTCTCTGATCAAGTTCCAGCTTCACTTAGTGCTCTTTGTAGTACCTTCTCTTATGTCACTAAATCCATCCTCTTCCTTCAGAGGGACATACCCTTTCCTCCACTTACCTGGCTGATAGCTACTAGTCCCTGGCCTAGCTCAGATATCATCTCTCCCCAGAGTCTCCCCCAAAATGACCAGCTTAGCTTAGGGAATGTCATGGTTTGAATATGCTTGGCCCAGGGAGTGGCGCTATTAGGGGGTGTGGCCTTGTTGGAGTACACGTGTCACTGTAGGTATGGGCTTTAAGATCCTCATCCTAGCTGCCTGGAAGTCAATCTTCCACTAGGAGTCTTCAGATGAAGATGTAGAACTCTCAGCTCCGCCTGCACCATGCCTGCCTGGAGGCTGCCATGCTCTTGCCTTGATGATAATGGACTGAACCTCTGAACCTGTAAGCCAGCCCCCAATATATGTTGTCCTTATAAGAGTTGCCTTGGTCATGGTGTCTATTCACAGCAGTAAAAGCCTAACGGGGACCACAGGCTCTTACCTGCCATGTCCCTCTGCACTGTGTCCCTTATTTAACTCCGCCCACATGCTTTCCTTCTCTGTCTTCCCCGTGGCATCTTTTTTTTTCTTTCTTTCTCCAGTACATCTTCAGTAAACATCCAGAGACATGATGCAAAAGCAAATTCTTGGACTTCTAGAAACTTTTAAAATGAAAGCTTAAAAATGAGAAGGCTTTAGAGTGGGTAGACAGGGCTGGAGAGCTGGCTTCGTGGATAAAGTACTTGCCCAGAAAGCACCAAGACCAGAGTTCAAATCTCCACAACTGTGTCAGCCTGGTGGTGTGGGTGCTGGAGGGATGATCAACTCAGCTACGAACGACCCAGACCCAGATCCAGGGCTTTGGGTTGGCCTAGCTCAACAGACGACCTCTATGGACTGCTGGTCCTGCAGATCCAAGGCTGCAGGATTCTCATGACGCACGGCAGGCAACAACAGGGTATCCGAGAGAAGACTGGTGTGAGGATCCAGTAGTCATGGTGTAGCAGAAGCCAGAGGCCTCGAACCAGACCAATGAATCATTGCAACGAACATTTGCAAGCAAAGATGTGTGGGCAGAGGGGTGTATGGTGGGACACACTGTGGCATACCATTAGCTTTGTTTTGCTTAATTTTTTATTTTATTTGTTGGGGGGAGGTTGCCCCGGAAGAGGGCAGATACGAAGAGATAGGGGCATGAGAGGAATTGGGGTGCATGATCTTCACAAAGAATAAAAAAAATTTTTTTTTTAAAAGCTGTATAGGCCTGGCAGTCACCTGTAAGCCCAACATTCCAGAGACAGGATTCAGGGGAATCCCTGAAGCAAGCTGGCTGGCTAGGCTAGCTCACTCTGGGTTCAAACTAAGAGCCTATGCCTAGATAATAAAGCAGTGAGCTATTGAAGATACTGGATGTTGCCCTCACACTTCCACACCCATGGGCACACATGTAACATGAACTCTCTGACATACACACATGTACTCACACACAGGTGAGCACACCATATGCACACACACAAATTTAACATTTTTTTAAAACTGAAAGGTCTTAAAAACAAGTATCCTAAAGAACTGAGGCCCAAATAAAAACATTCTAGGCTTTCTGTTCGGCCTCGACCCTCTCCGGTGCCCCTCCCCCAAGGAGGGCCTTGGTCTCACTTCCTTTCTACTTTTATCCCCCACCCCACCCCCACCCCCTACACCCCCACCCCACGCTGAGCTCTTCTGCCACGAGTAAAAGAGTTTTCGTGACCTAGGTTTTCTGGCTGTTACCTGATCCTACCGCCTTTCCTGTGAGCAACCACAGGGCTGAGTCTGATCCGCAACAGGAACTTGTGAGTAGTCATGATTTCAGGTCCTAAGCGGCTTAGGATTCTCAGGGGAAAGTGATCCCAGGGTTTTCACAATCTTGACAATGCAGAGGGCTGTCTGTCAGACTAGTAGGCCTAGATCACTATGGCCATTGTCTTTTCCATCCCTCAGTGTCCCACAGGGCCCCAGGTAATCCTTTAAGTACCTCCATGGGTGGAAACCCCAATAATAGGCTACACGCTGACCGGAAACAGGATACTTCAAGGTCAATCTGCACCTCAGGGGCAGAATTAGGAACTCAAGAGCTCCAGCCTACAGTGGTGCTGGGGTCACAGATGCAAACAAGCAGCTGATACATCCTCCTCCCCCTCCCCCTCCCCCCTCTTCCCCCGCCTCTTCCTCCCCCTCCTCCCCATCCCCATCATCTCCCTCCTCTTCCTCCTCCTCTTCCGTGTGTGTGTGTGTGTGTGTGTGTGTGTGTGTGTGTGTGTGTGTGTTTTGCATCAACAAGCCAGCAAAAGACAGAAATCATATATCTGAATGAGATTTTGCACGAAGAAGTCATGAGTAGCCTTCATAAAATCTTAGTGAGCATGTTCCTACAAGTTGCCAATCACTTGGCACAAACAGATGCCCCAAATGACCCAAGGGAATCCCCCTTTCTTTCCTTGGCATTTGAAAGCCCCCTAAAAAAAATCAGAATTAATATTTGCCACGGACCGGGCTTTCTTTCGGGGACCCCGTGTTCCTCGGGACGATGGGTCCTGGTCAGGTGGGCTTGGGATTCGGCTGGGTCGGACAGACAGACTCAACACAAGGAGTGTAGGATCTGAATGTATTTCTTAAAAATGGCATGAGACTCTTACAATCATTGCAAAAGAGATATAAAAAATCTGGCAGCTTAGCAGTCGAGGTACATCTGAGGCCATCTAAAATACACTGGATCTAAAAACAGCAGCCATGCTCGGGCCGCGTGGGCCAGGCCAGAGTCCTGTGGGGCTGCGGGTGAGCCAGCCAGGAGGATGGAGGCTCAAATCTCGAATGCTGACTCTAGAATGCTGAATGCTTGACTGCTCAATCTCTTGAATCTCGACTGGTGCTGCCCCCCCCCCTCCCCGGGCCCAAGCGCTCTGGGCCTGGGGTGGGGGGGAGCTGCGGTCTACATGAATCTAAGTCCTAGTCCACCTAAATTCTAGTTCTAGTCAGAGTACGACCGAGTACGAATGCTCAATGCAGACTCCTCTATCTGGAATACTGACTGCTCCACACTGTCTCTCACACACACACTCAGTTCAAGGTCCCGCCCATCCTAGGTAAAACCGCCCACTATGCTAATCTTTTGGGCTAGTAGAGACTCCTCTCTTGCTAATTCCTAGGAGTGGTTCAGCTGCAGTCCTTGACTGAGAATGAGGATTCTATTTGACCTTGCCCTGGGATATGTCTCCCATTCTGTAAGCTTCAATGCCCTATTCCCTTCCTTATTTTCCTAACAATGCCAGAGGCAATTAGTCTGGGTGGGTAAATTCCAAGCCTGGGTTTGGCTAAGAAGTTGGAACATCGGTAAAAGGTCAGAGAGAGAAATGTCCTATTTTGTCTAGCCATTAATAAACCATATCTTGGTGGACACCTAACACTCGAGTTCGCAAGGACATATCTGGGCTTCCTCGGAGTTAGGGGTGCCAGGCAACAATGCGGGGGCAGGAGACTGACTTTCCTTGAAGTTTTCGCCTCAAATACTGCTGTCACACAAAGTCTGCGCGGCAAATATCTGGAGAAAAAGAGGAAGAAAAAAATTCTAAAGAGTTGTTAGGAGGGTGTCTCAGTCAGTCAGTAAGCTGCTTGCCTCACAAGCACAAGGACCTGAGTTTAGATCTCTAAAGCCACACAAAGAGCCAGATGGTGTGTACCTGCAGTCCTAATGCTGGGGATGTGGAGATAAGCAGATAGGCCATTGCAGATTGCTGACCAGACAGCCTGGCCAACACATTCAGTGAGAGATCTTTCTTAAAAGAAGAACAAGGTGAGAAAGGTATAGGAACATACCTTGATATCAGCCTCAGGTCTTTACATATACATAAAAACTCACACACTCGGACACGGACATACATGCACTCACTCATAGACTGGTACCCATATATATGAAAACAAAGAGGATTATTGCCACGGATCGGGTTCGTTGTGGGACCTCTTGTTCCTCAGGATGAGAGTTCCGGTCAGGTGGGCAACACTTCGGTGAATGACAGACAGAGTCCACACAGGGGAGTGCTAAATCTGAATGTATTTCTCAAAAATGGCATGAGGTTTTTACAGTCATTGCAAAAGAGAGATGAGAAATCTGGCAGCTCAGCAGTTGCGGTACATCTGAGGCCACCTGAAACACACTGGGTCTAAAGCAGCCACCTCTTCTGGACAGGCACTGGACTCCCCTCCCCCCCGCCCCCCGCCCAAGCACTCTGGGCTCAAGGGACTGCGGACTGCATGAGGCTCGAAGCTTGAATCTGAATGAATGAATCCAAGTCTAAGTCCTAGTCCATCTAAGTTCTAGTTCCAGTCTAAGTGCCCCTGCACAAAGTGAAAACCAGGCTTATATGGTATACAGAAAACAGGGCGAATAACAAAAGTCGTGTAGGCAATCAAGGTCAGTAAGATCCAGTAGGAAAAGGATGGTTACATCAAGGTTGGTAAAATCAAGTGTGAAGGGAAAGAGCAGTGGTGCCCTCCCCGCTGGGGCTATTTTGGTATTCCCATGCTAATTCTTTGGGTCTGCTGAAGGCAAGCACTAGGAAGTTCCAATCTAGCAGTTCCTGCTAATGCCCTTAAGTGAGGGAAACCCTTCGATTACTCTCTGGTGTGTAAAACAGTTCTGTCTTCTGTGGGACTGCCCTGAGAATTCTAACTATGTTAACAGTAAGCAATGGTGCCTGACCTCCGTTGCTAACTCTGAGGACATCCTATCTGATAAGGCAGCTTCCTTGTGAGAAATTCCAAGCTAAGGACAGCTTGGAAATAAATTAAGATATATTGGAACGTTGTGCTGGCCAGGGAACAACGCCCTTTTTTAGCCATTTACGAATCATTTCTTGGGGTACCTTTATGCCTGAATAAGAAGGCGTGTTGACGATTGGAAAGACTAATCTGGAACACGTCTGAGCTAGGAGATGCCAACGACTGACTGAATACCCAGGAGGTACAAACTCCCTTTGAAGTCATAATGCCTCTGTCCTTAATCAGGCTTTTACCCCTGATTTTGCAGACGTAACTGGAGTAGACAAGTGGGCATGGCAGATTATATTTCCTGAACACTTATGTCATACCATGAACACTTTTTTTTACCTGGGTGGGGGTTATCAACATAAGATCATCATTCCTATTTTCCCACAGTTTTGTATCATCCATTAGTTTGAGAAAACAAAAACGTGTCCATTCATCATGCTGCTAAAAGAATCAGACCCCTGCTGTGGAATGTATAGGAAGAATGTATTCTCTATGGCATGTGTTCTTGAGAGACACCTTTCAGTGTAGTACGATTTCTTTATGCCAGTACATCCTGGATAAACCCAGAGCCTGACAGCCTCATGTGCTGGTGTAGATGTCAAGACTACACTGGGGCCTGGACTCCTCCTCAAGCATGTGTTGTTCCTTCCTTCCTTCTCTGGTGCTGCCTACTCTGAAAGGTGGTTTTGCTCAGGGAGGAGTTAACTCCTCAGGGGGTTGAGATGGTAGCTAGGCCAGACTCTACTACACCAGCAGGACTCGTATAAAGGCAGGTCTCAGCCGCTGTCTTCCACTGATACACTTACTTCTGTACCACTCACTCGGCTGTTCACATGTCCTTGATCCTTGCTTTTCTTAATGTTCCCTTGCTAATGGTTCCTCACTGGTTTCCCAAGCGTGTTCTTTGGAGTCCCCCAACCCTGTTTGCTTTCCCTCCCTGCCTTGGATTGGCTTCACATAGTTAAAGGGAAGAGTTGACCACGACATCATCGGGTAAGTCAGGTGGTCTAGCTTGGTGCCTTGACTCTCATTGCTGACTCTACAAAATGAGGTGGCTATGAGTACCTAGCCTGCAAATATTTAAAAATAGCCAATGTCTCTATGATAGACACTTTAATATATTAGCTTTCTATAATGCTATTTGCCGTTGATATTATTTTCAGTATCAGTAGAAGTGGAGTTCCCATGGCACAATTTTATATCAAGGAACTCGGGAATGCCGACAACTGCCTGGCCCATCTGTACCTCCCATGATCCCACAGTTAAGGTCCCTTAATAAAGCATTCATGTATAACAAGACACTGAAGAAAATGCCTCCTACTCCTAGCAAATAGAACTATGCAATAGTTTTCCCTTGTTCCTTGAGATAATCCTAGAAGTTTGCCTTAGTTAAGAAAATCTGCTGGGCAGTGGTGGCGCACGCCTTTAATCCCAGCACGTGGGAGGCAGAAGCAGAAGGATTTCTGAGTTCGAGGCCAGCCTGGTCTACAGAGTGAGGCCCAGGACAGCCAGGGCTATACAGAGAAACCCTGTCTCAAAAAACAAAACAAAAGAAAAGAAAAGAAAGGAAGGAAGGAAGGAAGGAAGGAAGGAAGGAAGGAAGGAAGGAAGGAAAGAAGGGAGGAAGAAGGAAAAGAAGAAAGAAAAAAAAGAAAATCCTTGGTGATTTCTTGTTTTCTTCACCTGTTTGAGACAGTGTATTTCTATGTAGTCTCTGCTCATCTGGAATTCATGATCCTCCTGCCTCTGCCTCCTCAGTGCTTGTGTTCAGACATGCCTCTGCAATGCCCGACTCTAATGCCGTTCTAATTTCTGCTTACTGTGTGTTTTGTTATTCTTGGTGACATGAAGATACATATAGAGAATATGCATCTTTTCCATTTATATTTGGAGATTATCAACTGGTTGGCTTTAAAAAGGAATAATAGCCGTAGGGATTGTGATGCTAATAAGATGGCTTTACAGTTTGTTTTCCCTCTAAGGAACTAATCCAGATGGCCTCTTGTACCTCTTATGACTGAAGATCAGCCTGGAATCCTTGAACACTCTGCACTTCTCATTTTCCTCTAGTAAGCTAGGGAAATAACCAAACTCCTAAAATAGGGTAGATGCCACCCATATATTTCATATCCAGGTGTCCTGTTTCATATCCAGGTGTCCTTTAATAATGCAGAGAGACTCACTTGTCAAGATCAAAGGTTATGCTTGCTTTCAAGGTCAAAAAGATGACTTTGAAGTTTTCAAGATATTAGGAATGATGCCCCATTCATGCAGTCATGTGTTACCCCATACATCAGAGGACAAAGCCATGCTTTAGGCTCTCTGAAAATGGACTTCAGAAGCACTCAAGAAATATGGAAAAGGTAAGACACAATCAGAAATAAAGATCTAGTTTAAGCTGCAGTATGTCAAACATATTCTCAATCCAGTGTTTATCATAACTAAGTTGACTGGCCCAGTGTTTCCTGTCTTTTTCATTGTTCTCTTTTGGCACAGGACTCAGTCCTTCCACATGCAGAAGCCCAAAAGCAAGCAACAGAATAGCCAAGGCAGGTTGGGCATGCATAAAATGCCAATCAAATTTAGTGATGGCTTGTCATCGAGGTACTATGTTTGATACTGGGAAATCGGAAGAGACTAAGAAGCTTGTCACTTCTTACTGGGTAAGAAGGTAAACAGTTAATCAAACCACAAGGAAACAATGGGATCTAGAAAATGGGGAGCATTAGACCAATTTCAGGGCATCTAATCCATCCTGGCTGGGGATAGGGTTGGGTGAGGGAACTAGGAACTACCTAGGGGCTATAATATACCAAGGGCTTAGCGAGTGCTTACTGATCCAAAGCAAAGGTACAGCATGGAGACCTACAGGAGGTTCAGCAGCCACAGTGAAAAGGCTTAGAGGAGAATAGATGGTTGGAACAGAATAATGATCCCTATATCAGAATATTTTACTCTCAGATAGAATGTTCTGAAGGTTGGACCATCAGCTTTTCACTCAACTTACTGTCAGTGACTTTATAAATATCAATTAGTTTAAGGGATGTTTACTGTTAGCTCTCTGTCCTGGTCTATACAAAAACAAACCAAACCAACCAAACAAAAAAGCTTCAAATGTGTCAAGGTCAGAAAAAGTACTAGCCAGGGCTCTACCCCTGGCTCTCCAGCTCAGATGGAAAAACAAAGGCAGGCCACCAGCAAGTGTCAATCACGCAGGAATTCGCTGGTGCAGCTCTAGGGCTGGGCATCCTCCCAGCTCTCTTCTTTTTCGGTCTGGTGAATTCCCACACTGCCTGCTTTCTCTTGAGATGTCAGGTCTCATACCCAACTCCCAGCCTAACCAAGCGCAAGGAGAGCTCTGCCTTCACATAACTTCCTCCCCAGCACATTCTCTCTGCCCCACCCATGATGCCCCGAGGCCCTTAGAACTGTGCAGCTCTTTGGAGACAGAAAGTCTGCCAGAAGGGAGCCCATCTCTGAGGTTGAAGGGTGGGGGTTAGTAGATTTCTTTTCCTTGTAAGCTTTAGAAGGAAAAAGATAATTCATTGTTTTAGGTAAGTCCTTGAAGTTTTTCGTGTTAAGAGAGGAGACTTTCAGACCCTTGTTCACATAGAAAGTAAATGACATTCAAGTTAACATTTAGCACAGATGAGATCATCTAATTCACACATCAGTCTTACAGTTCATTATTGTTTCTCTCTCTCTCTCTCTCTCTCTCTCTCTCTCTCTCTCTCTCGCTCTCTCTGAATTTCCTCGCTGTAGCATCATGGAGACATCAATAAATAAATAATGAATCATACTGTGAGTCGCCCATATTAAGGTCTGAGAAAAAGTTATAATTTTTTATCCAAAACTATGGGCCACACAAAAGTTAAGAAGTTTTGCCAGCAAAACAAAACAAACAAACAAAAGCAAAAAACAAAAACAACAACAATTAGCAGGCGGTGATGGTGCTCAGGTATAAGCCCGTATTTAGGAGGCTGACCCAGGCAATTCTCTTGAGTTCAAAGCCAGCCTGGCCTGTAGATCCAACTCTAGGACAGCCAGGGCTACACAGAGAAACCCTATCTTGAAAAACTAAAAAAAGATTTAAAAGAAAAATTTAGAAGAGGGAGGAGGAGGAGGAGGAGGAGGAGGAGGAGGAGGAGGAGGAGGAGGAAAGAGAGAGAAGAAGGGGGAGAGAGAGAAAGGGGAAGGGAAGGGGAAGGGGAAGGGGAAGAAGGGGAAGGGGAAGGGGAAGGGGAAGGGAAAGGGAAAAAGGGAAAGGCAAAAAGGGAAAGGCAAAAAGGGAAGGGATTTGGCCAGAATCACACAGCAGGTAAAATGAGGCCAAGACTGAATTTAGGTATTTGGATCTCAGACTTGGCTTTCCTAATAGCAACTTTTCTACGAGAGGAACAAGGAACCAATGAGTTTGGGTTGCTAGAGGGATGCCAAGGAACCCATTAGTTTGAGTTGCTAGAGGGACGCCCAGGAACCCTTGAATTTGAGTTGCTAGAGGGACCCTTATGAATCCCTCTGACTTGGGAAACCCTGTGGCTCATGCAACCACCGGTTCTCCAAATGTATCCTCTAGTACCATCCCAGGAGCTAGTTAGAAAAGTCTGTGCCTGGACCCTACCCAGAGCTACAAGATGTGGAACACAGATTCTTCCATGTTCCAATCTACCGTGGACTAATGTGCCACCAGGTGCATCTGAGGAACAGTAATTGCCGGAAAGCTCTGGTCCAGGCTTGCAGCTCTCTGTTCCCGCCTGCTGACCGTGCATGAGTCTCCACAGGCAGGTGTGGCTCTCAGGCTTGTATCCACTGCTTTATTACTGCCTTCAACCCATTCTCCTTTGCTTTGGTAAAGGTATCAAGAGGGGCTGAATACAGGGCCTGAGTCTTGCCTTGGGAAGCTTCATTGGCTGTTGGCTCTTAGGAAGCCTCAGTTTTTGTTCATTTATTTTCCACTTGTTTATTTACTTATTTATTCCCTTTAACATCCCGATCCCAGCCCCACCCCTCACATGGCTCCTCTTTCCATCCCTCCTCCCCTTCCACCTCTTAGAAGTGGGTGGTCTCCCCTGGGTACCAAGCCACCTTGGTAACTCAAGTCACTGCAGGACTAGGCTCATTTCTTTCCCTCTGAGGCCAGACAAGACAGCCTAGTTAAGGGATCAGGATCCACAGGCAGGCAACAGAATTAGAGTCGGGGTAAGTCCCCACTCCAGTTGTTGGGGGATCCACATGAAGACAACGCTGTCTATCTGCTACATATGTGTGAGGAGCCTGGGTCCAGCCCTTGTATGCTGTTTTGGTCGGTGCTTCAGTCTCTGAGAGCCCCCTAGGATCCAGGTTAGTTGACTGTGTTGGTCTTCCCATGGAGTCTATATCCCTCTGGGTAGGAACCCTCCGTTTTTTATTAGCCTCTTCCCAGAGACCTTAGCAGGGCTGGGTCCGACCTGGTAAAAAGAACCACTTATTTGAATCCTCTCACGAGTACGGAGCTCTTTTTTCTTCAGACCTTGGTCCAGGTTACAAGAGCCCTTTGTATCCTTACCAGCTTTATTAGACTAGTCAAACAGGGAAATACATGAGTTTTTCCTTCACATGTTTAGTTTTAAAAAATGGCTTAGTGCTGAACGATGAGGAGGAGTTTTATTGCCCTGGGATACAGGTGACCCACAGTTGGTATTTCCTCTATTCAGAAAGCAACTGGAGTGATCATGGGTCATGGATCCCCTGTGCACCATGAGGTGCCCTGAGATCAAGGTCCTATGCATAGTCTGCCCCTCTGCAAAGAGCTGAAACAAAGTTCTTCTTCTATCAAGTGCGTACGAGAGTCGTCCGTTGCTCTCCGTAGACACACACACCTTGCCGAAGCAAGGAGAGCTGATGTCACCTAAGAACAATTTGCACTTAGGCAATCTGCCTCTAATCAGTAGAGCTCCCACTTGTCTGGGGAGGTGAGCTGGCAGCTCTCTGGAAACTTTGACATTTGCCTTCAAGTCTCCCGGGGAGGAACAGAATGGCTCTGATACACCTCCTCCCAGGGAAAACCAGAATCCTCCCCCCCCTCCCCCCCCCCGCCCCCTTTGTAAAATGCCCAAAAGGAAAGACGTGGTAGGTAGCCTCTGATTCTGCGCCAGGAAAGGGTGGAGCAGATTATACCTGCCTACCCAGCCTCCACAGATGAAATGTCAGCCAGAAAATGAAATATCCCTCCCTGAAGCCGCAAGGTCATGATTGGTGCCCATTTCCTCTTGAGAAGGAAGGCAGCCAGAGCCTGAGTCAACTCCCCAGGACCAGTGAGGTTCTGCAATGACTGAATGTGGCCTCGTTTTTCTATGAAATGCATACACTTATACATGATCCATCTCCCTCCTAGTTCCCTGTCATTCCTTCTTTCCTTCCTTCCTTCCTTCCTTCCTTCCTTCCTTCCTTCCTTCCTTCCTCCCTCCCTCCCTCCCTTCCTCCCTTCCTTCCTTTCTTTCTCTCTTTCTTCATCTTTTTGTTGTTGTTATTAATAACTGAGTCTCTTCATTCTGTCCGGAGCCCTTAGCCTCTCTCTGGGTTAGCATAACAGTGCTGGGAGACTGGACTTTGCCACCTGTCTCTCTGGATGTTCCCTTGCAAAGGGCTGCATGTGTCATTGTCACCTGAGGGATGAGAAAGCAGTAGGTGCCAAACTCCACCTAGAAGACTGATGTGGCAATGTTTGACTGAGTAAGTGGTGCGAAGTGGCTGGTCATAGAGTGAAGGATCGCCGTGTGCTGCTGATCAATTTCTCCCGGAGGGCCACCCTCCCTTTTCCCTGGATATACGTAGGCATCAGCCAGCCCCACTAATTGTGGGCATCAACTAGCTCCAACACTTGAGAGCATTTGATCCTTTGGAAAAACGTAGTTTCTGAACTTCTCAGTGCCTCAATTGCCTCACATCCATCTTTAATGGGATGCAAATAACCCCTCTTACTGTACTTAGAGGCCTAAGACACTTATCTATGTGTACTATGTGTATACACCTCACTCCAAATAATGTATCTCATTACCTGCTAGCAACCTAGAACCCTCACCTATATCAGCTGCATGCATACTTTACTCTGAACAATGGAATAAGGTCCTCTTGCCCTAGATGGCCATCAAACTTAGATTCTATTCAATCATTCTGTGTTTATATCAAGGTAGGGGAGTAAGAAGGCCAATAGGCCTTAACTGTGTTTTTTCTTTTTGTTTGTTTGGTTAGTTTTTTGAGATTTATTTGTTTTAACTTTATGTGTGTGGGTGTTTTGCCTGAATGTGTGTCTATGCACCATTTGTGTACAGTGCCCACAGAGGTCAGAAAAATGACATTGGGGTCCTCTAAGTTACAGCCACCATGTGGGTGTTGGAATCAAACTCAGGTCCTCTGGAAGAGCAATTAGCGCTCTTAATCAGTGACCCATCTCTCCACCCTATGAATTGATTTTGAAATTATGCACAGTAAGGCAAACTATGTTCTCATAGTAAACTTTTCAGGGAAATCCCTATTTACCTTACTGTCCCTATGCATAATTGGACATTGGTGTGGTTAAAAATGACATGCATTGTGGAAAGGAACATGCACAGTAAAAAAATTATATAACAATCTGCCAATCAAATCAACAAACTGCTGGTACTATGCCTCACCTCTTGCAACCAAATTCCACTTTCTCTTGAACCCCATCAAAGAAAATCCCAAACTATAATCGAAATACCTCCACTCACATGGCTTACTGTCATTCTAGCTAATCTGTACTATTACTTCACCCTGAGTAAGGTTTTCCTGCTACTTTGAAATTCATATGTGCTTTTATTTTTTAATAAGATGCCAAGAATATAGAAATACTGGGCCCAGACCCTGACCATCACTAAGCAAAATATTTCTTCTTACTGAATAAGAAAACCATATGCCCCATGTAGTAAAACTCAATCCATACTACCTCTCACAAGGATAGTAAAGGCTAGGTAATGAGCAAGCAAGGAGGTGGAGAGACTACTGAAGTGCCAGGAAGTGTCCCTAGATCATGAAGCCAGACCAAAGACAAATTCTGCACAGAATAATATGACAACGAAGATCACAAGTCAAGTCTTTGGAACAAACTGTTGAAGAATCCATCTGCGTAGACTGGAAACAGTCTAATGGAAATCTGGGACTATTAAGGGGAAAGTTAATGGCTACTAATTGGAAAGTTAGCTTTAGGAGAGAGAACACATATAATAGAGCCATTTAACAACATACTACTGCTAAGTTGTTTTATTTTCTGTAAATCTTAGGTGATTTTTAGTTGTGAGATTTAGTTGTATCGCACTAAAGCAGATCCTTATAGATTTCCTGAGTTACTGTGAAACAGAATCTTGTCTAACTTCAAGGAAAACAAAAGTACTCGGGGGAGAGGTATTTTAGATAATCTTTCCACCCTGTACAAGCTGTACCTCCATCCCAAAGATCAGCTTTTCTTCTGAAGTCTAAGGTCCACAAAGGTACTCTATTAGAAGAGCAGTCATGCATGTGGTATGCCTCCTTTCAATTCTGACTCTTGAACTGAGGTAGCAAGAGAGTGTGAGTCATTCTCTATCAAAATCATCTTGAAGTATGGGTTCCCTTTCAGGCTGACAGCTTCAAAATGACCGGAGGCAAAGCCTAGCACTGGCCAATGTTTCTGAGGCTGAACACAATGCAGCTGGAGACTGTGGATTTAGGGAACTAGAGAGAGAGGAACAGTCTCAACACGGGCAGAATATTGAGTGATTAAGTTGTTGTGTATTTGTAAGAATCTTGTGTTGAGACCTTAAGTGATTCCTACAGCTTATGTCTTGAAGGTGTGGTCCCTAACACAGCAGTGTTCAGAGATAGGGCCTTTGGGAGGTGGCTAGATCATGAGGGCTTGCGTTACTGTGAAGAGATACCATGACCAAGGCAACTCTTATAAAGGACAACATTTAATTGGGCTTAGCTTACAGGTTCAGAGGTTCAGTCCATTATTATCATGGCAGGACACATGACAGTGTCCAGGTGCTGGAGGAGCTGTGAGTTCTACATCTTCATTGAAAAGAAGCCAGGAGCAGACTGTCTCCAGGGAACTAGGAAGAGGACCTCAAAGCCAACCCACACTTCCTCCAACAAGGCCTGTACTTCTCCAACAAGGCCACACCTCTTAGTGTCACTCCCTGGGACAAGTATATTCAAACCACCATAGGCTCTGACCTCATTGTATGCTTGTGCCATGGCATCCTACCTCACTTTAGGCCCAGAGCTTCTGGTATCCCTGTGTTAAAGCAGGTTATTTCTCAGGGTGTTTTCTCACAGCAACAGACAGCTAGTAAACACAGACATAGTCCTTACCAGTAGCTGAACAGACGTATTTGGCTAGTCTTTCAAATGCCTGCTGTGAGAGTTCCTAACAGAAGAACACTTGAGTAAGGCTTTGGCCTCCTGCTAACAAAAACATTGAACAAACAGAATGTAGTTATCAACCTGACTGACAGTCCTTTGAACAGTTCCTTGTGAATGGTGAGAAGAACTAGTTTTGAACCAGATAGGGCTGTCAACTATCTAGCCACAAAAGGCAAAAGGGCTCCTCAAGCATCCATAGCCACAGCTCTCTATAATAATGCTTAGCTAAGCACAGTTATGGTGGTGATCTCATTAAGAGATGTGGTCACCAGTAGGTTGGGAACCTCCCTTCTCTACCTGAACACCCATCACAGAGTGTTCCCGCAGTGGCCCAATGGGCAATTCTACCTCTCAAATGATAAACAAAAAGAACACAAGTAATAAATTTGATCACCGTTTATTTCATTAACTTCACAGACTGTTACAGATGTTTTTGTTTTGTTTTGTTTTTATTAATTATGGCATTTGGATTAAAGAATAAGTTGAGGCTCCTTGTATCCAAATGTGCCTTGTGGGCTTCAGTGAATTTCAGTGTGGGGGAGGGCAAGGAAAGAACCGAGTCACTAATGGGGAATGACTTATTGTAAGTTTCTGGGTGTGGGGCTGTTAAGATTCACACTCTTATTAATCGACTTTTCATCACTAGAGCAGATGCCTGAAATAATTAGTGTGAAAAGTTATCTTGGTGGTTCTGTAGTTGATTGGCCCATGTTGCTTCTGGGCCTCTGGTGAAGCTGTCTAGCACACATCAGAGCAAAACTCGTCATCTCATTGCCCGGCAGCAAAAGTGTTGTGGAAGGGCTGGGAGTCCTTTATCTTGCCCAGGGACACATCCCTCAGTGACCTCAAGGCCTCTCATTAGACCCCACTTTTCAATGTCGCACAACTGCTACCGACCTGTAACAAACAGGCCTCTGTGGGGCATTTACGATAGAAGCTACAGTACTCTCCACGGACACTCGCTGGTGTCAGCAGCTTCTTCTCATGGTTCACCCTTTACCTGTTTTCTAGAACCCTCACCCGTATCTCACCCCTATGGGACCCTAACTGGAATAATGGTATCCTAAAGCTTCTCTTGGCCAGAAGAGGCGAAGAAGACTTGATTCTACAGCCTAAGAGGGATGGGGGTGGGGGACCAGAACAAGATCAAGCAGGAACGTGGTGCATCCGGGGGTTGTGATTTATTTATTTTTAAACCACTTGCTCTAACCTTAAAAGGAAACCTAGCCTATGAGAACAGCACTGTGATGCTGGTGGCCCCTGCACACATACCACATAGACCTCTGCAGAGATTTTTAAGTCTGCTGCTACTTTCAGGATCCCCTTACACCTGCATGTTCAGGCCTGCAGGGAGTTCCCAGTCACTGATGAACCATGCAGAGACTTTTTTTTTTTTTTTTTTTTTGGTTTTCTCTATGTAGCCCTGGCTGTCCTGGAACTCACTCTGTAGACCAGGCTGGCCTCCAACTCAGAAATCCATCTGCCTCTGCCTCCCAAGTGCTGGGATTAAAGGCGTGTGCCACCACCACCCGGCCATACAGAGACTATTAGGGCAGATGCATTCCAAGTAAGATGAAGGACTTGCTCCATAAGAGCCTGGTTTGAGAACAGCCTGTCAGTTAGACTGGGGCTTTACCGTGACTGTGTTCCAGTTCACAGATCTTTCTCACTTCTTTCGCTTTCTCTTCCTCTGGCCCTTCTTGATTGTTAAGCCTGCAGTCATATGGTCTGCATGCTCTCTCTACCTTCTACCTCCTCCTCTTTATCTCTCACTGGCTTTGACTCCAATAAATCTCCCAAAACACACTAACCCCAAGATCAACGTCTCAGGGTCCTCAATTAACATATTCAATGACAACAATATGCGGTTATCATGAACAGTAATCTACTAATTATATTTTCTATACAAGATACTACACCAGGGATGGGGAGTAGAGAAAGGATACTGAGAGACACAGATCATGGTTTCTACCGCCACAAAGCCTTTCACTGACTAGGTAATGTGAGTCCCATAGATACCTCGATGAACAATAGAAAGTATAGGACATGCTTCTAATAATGTTGTGTAATTACTCACTTACATGACTGCTCATATCTCAGCAAGACTGATGTTTTCCAAACTGTAAGTCAAGACACATTACTTGACTGTGAAATGACAGCAGTGAGTCACATGCTGCATCATTTAAAATGAAAGAGAAGATACCAGAAGACAGCATAGCGCATGTAATATCACAGTATGAAACTTTTATATGTGCATATGTTTAAACATTGACACAATTATATGTGGACAGCAGATTATATTTTAAAATGTGCTTATATGTCTCCATCAAAAGGTTAGGAATTGAATTAAGAATTAGCCTGTGTCCTTCTTAAAAGCATAAGCAGTAATCTTTCCAAGGGCTGTATCCCGCCAGTGTCTGAATACATGCAGGTCTTCAACAGTTATTTGTTGATGATGTTTGCTGAATAAGGAAAGAGAAAGGTCATCTATTTCTTTAAGAATAGGAAAGGTGGAAGAAGAGAGAGAGGAAGAATGTGCCAGGGCTCTGACATAATCACAGAGTCAAAGGTCAGGATACTCTCTGGTTGTATAGTGAACCAGAGGTTCCATGAGCTGGTGGCTGTCTAGATTAACTAATGTTAAAACAGGGAGAAATGAAGGAAGGAGATGCTGGCCAGAAATTAATGTCAAAATGACCAGCAAGATTCTCCAAGACATGATTTTTCTATGATAAGGTTATCAAGTAATAATGTCAAAATCATATACTTGCACAGTGTGGTGTGTGTGTGTGTGTGTGTGTGTGTGTGTGTGTGTGTGTGTGTGTGTTGGGGGCATCATTTAAGGATCTCAACTGGTATCTCTTTTTAAAGATTTTAAACATTTTTATTTTTTATATGTACAAATATTTTGCCTTCATATATGTAAGTACACCACATGCATGCAGAGCCTTTGGAACTCAGAAGAGAGTGCTGGATCCCTCCTAGAACTGGAGTTATAGAGTGTTGTGAACTACCATATGGGTGCAGGGCATTGAACTTGGGTCCTCTACAAGAGCAGCAAGTACTCTTAACTGCTGAGCCATCTCTCCTGGCCTTCAATCCATATTTTGGTAGATACTTTTCATTTCAGACATTTTGTGAGGCGGGAACAGAGAGGCAGCAATGTCTTCACCTAATCGAAGGCAGTGAAATGTCTTCATTCTACTTCCCTGCAGTGAGCCGAACTGGGTACTTGGTCTGAAATGAAGTTACTCTATTTAGGCTTCTTTTACAGTCAATTATTCTCGTAAATATGTACAGAGGGTACATTCTTATTCAGTATAATTATAGGCGTTTATCTGTTTAAATCACATTTTATTTATTTAATTATTCTAGGTAGGAGTGGCTCATGTGCCACTGTTCACATGTGGCAGTCCGAAGGCAACCTGTGGGAGTCACCATTTTCCAACACGTGGAGCACCAGAGATGGATTTTATATCACCAGGGTTGATGGCAGCTGCTTTAACACACTGAGCCATCCTGTTGACCTTTAAGTCTTTATCTCTTGCAGGCAATTAAGTATGATAGATTCAGTCATGTCATTATCTCATTTCTTAGCAAGGTGGACTGGTTTTAAGTTCTTTTTTAGTGTCTTGGGTGTTTCTCATAATGCCTAAAATTAAATCAAGTTTATCTTTTAAAGAACTGTTTAACAACAAAGACAGAACCAAATGATACCTACATATTGAAATGGATTTCTATTCCAATACGGATTCATTACCTACTGAAGACTTCTGACTTTGAGTTACACTAATCTAAGACACTTATTATCAAATCTGGTGAAGGTAGCTGGGCAAGATGGCTCAGTGATTATAGTTGCTTGCTCTGCAAGCTTGACAACCTGTGTTTAACCATTAGAACCCAGGTAAAGGTGGAAGGAGAGTCAGCTTTGCAAAGTTGTCCTGCATCCTCCTCATGTACACACACACACACACACACACACACACACACACACACAC
>JADRCD010200805.1:0-15916 GCA_019843815.1 Montemys delectorum
TTTTTTTTTTAATTACATCACACAGATAGATATTAGATATACTGTATTTTCCCATCTATTTTGGTACTACCCCCAGATGCAAATCCCACCATCCGAAGGACCAAGATATTCCAATATGTTATCCATGAATCTGGAAATTTTCAAAAGGTCCTAGAATTTCTCTGTCAAAGCCAAGGTTCTCTACGGAAAGGCGGGACATATACCCTTGTTGAGTCTTACTAGCCTGTAACATCTCACCTACCTGCCACTGGAGTTGGATGGGGCAGCCTCAACAGTTTGAAAGGAGCTGGGTCTTGGACGTTCAAGCAATGTTGCTAAGTCACCAGGATGGGTTCTGGTGAGACCACATGCAGAAGAGTTCATTCATAGATTAGAACTGCAATCCTTCAAATCAAGTCTATTTGCCTTTTTTTTTTTTTTTTTTTTTTTTTTTTTTTAACATATCCAGAGACCCCAGTTGTCAGGTTCTGGGCTAGCACAGGGTAGGAGAATGAATGCAGGGTCTAACTGTATGTTGTAAACAGAAAAACTACAGATAACACAGTAGCAGTGGAGGAGTTGAAGAATTCCCAAAGACCAGGTACGAACATTTAAGGCGGCAACGCCATCTGGGAACTTTAGTGTATGTGAACTTCTTCCTCCGCTCCTGTTTCTAAATCTAGTTGATCACAGTGTCTTAGAGATCAGCAGGGTTTTAGGAGGACCCAATTAAATTGAGATATACGGAAGTTATAATGCCATAATATGATATCATAATAATAGGATTTTATGCATGAGGGACATTGGGTTTTGATAACTACAATTCAGGATTTGGCACAGGTGCTGTCTAGTTTTATGTCAACTCGACATGGGAAGAGGGGACCCCAACGGAGAAAATACCCTGACCAGAATGGTCTGTGGCTAAGACTGTGGCGCACATTCTTAATTAGTAGTTGTTGTGAGTGGGCCCAGCCCATTGTGGGTGGTGCCACTCCCAGACAAGTGGTCTTGGGATATATAAGAAAGCAGGCTGAGCAAGCTTTGGGGAGGAAGCTAGTAAGCAGCCCTCCTCCACGGCCCGTGCTCTACTTCCTGCCTCCAGATGCCTGCCCTGACTTCTGTCAGCGATGGATGCGATGTAGAACTGCATAAAGAAATAAATCACTTTCTCTCCAAGTTGCTTTTGGTCACGGCGGTTTATCATAGCAATGGAAACACTGAATAAGACAGGAATGATGCCGCATCTTTTTATTTTCCTTATGAAAATCATAATGGTTTGAAGTGTGTCTCTTTGACCCTCATGTACCTCAGAATGTGACTACATCTGCCTTAGAGAAGCAGTCAAGCTAAAATGAAATCGTCGGGGGGTTCTAATCCAATTTAACGTGTTCCCCGGTCCTAAGAGGACGCCCGGACACATTAGAGACACCAAAATGCATGCCTTCGGGGAAAGAGCTGTGCAAGAACACAGTGGGAGGGTTGTGGCCTCGGAGCAAGCCCAATCTGCTGCTGACCCCTTTATGGTGGACTTCTGGTAAATTTTTGCCGTTTAAGCTACCAAGCCTGTGGCATTTTGTTATAGTAGGCCTACTAAACTCGGGCTTCACTGTTTTTTATCCTGTGAGATGGAAAGCTCTGGAAGGCTTGCAGTCTCAAGGCTGTCCAGTGTGTTTGCCATGGTTTCTGGGAAGACAACAGGATAGTAGCTAAGACTCTTCACCTGGGGATGTGGTTGATACAACAGGAAGAACGGCAGGCTTTGTGTTCAAATTTAGGTCTGCTATGTAGAAGGCATGTTATGGTTGTAAGGGCCTTAATACCTCTGAGCAGCTTGCTCAGTTATGTGACACAGATGAGCCAGCTGTACATGACATGAACTTACATTATCTCAGGTTACGTGTGTAAAGTCCTGCTCTGGGCCTGGCACATGACAGCAGGTATAAAACACAATTCTCTCATTATTTCTGTGGAGCACTATCGTGACCTTAGGTCCCTCAGAAAAGCTGAAGTGTCAGCTTCTTTTCTGTGTTAAAGGTAAGGGAGCTATTTTAAAAATAGATTATCTTTTTTAGCCTCGTGTAATGAGACTCCAGTGTCTTGGTGGTGACGGGGCAAACATTCCGTGTTCTCAATGCTTCTTAACTAGAAGTGTTCTCCAAAGACTGTCAGTGGCTGAGATGACAGTGTCAACATTCTTTGTCCTCCAAACTATTTCCAGCTTCTGTTTTAGTCCATTCAGAGAACCCTAGCTGTGTCACACATGCTCTCTATAGTGACCTTTAAAAAAAAACAAGTGTGTTTTACTGATTTCTAAAATGTCAATGACCTGTGAGTGTGTGTGCATGTATATGTATGTGTGTGTGTCTGTGAGTATGTGTGTACATACATGTGTCTGTGTGTATGTGTGCATGTAGGTGTATATGTATGTGTGTGTGTGTCTGTGAGTGTGTGTGTGCACGCATGTATCTGTGTGTGTCTGTGAGTACGTGTGGCACACGTGTCTGTGTATGTGTGCATGTATATGTATATGTATATGTATGTGTCTGTGTGTCTGTGAGTGTGTATGTGCATGCATGTGTCTGTGTGTGTGCATGCATGTGTCTGTGAGTACATGTGTGCACACATGTGTCTGTGTGTATGTGTGCATGCATGTGTATATATAATGTGTGTGTGTGTCTGTGAGTGTGTGCATGCATGTGTCTGTGTGTGTCTGTGAGTACGTGTGTGCACATGTGTCTGTGTATGTGTGTATGTATATGTATATGTATGTGTGTATATCTATGTGTCTGTGAGTGTGTGTGTGCATGCATGTGTCTGTATGTATATGTGTATATGTATGTGTATGTCTGTGAGTCTGTGTGTGTGCATGCACATGTCTATATGTATATGTGTGCATATATCTATGCATGTGTGCATGTGTATGTGTGTGTGATTTTAAATCAAGTAATAACCAGATGTTCCAGGCTTCAAGAAGTACACAATGGATTTGGTCATTTGTTCACTGCTGTTCTAGGAAAGGTGTTCGAATGATAGTGATGGACAGCTGGAAAGAAAGACTGAGAGTGAGACAGTGAGGGGACACATAGATAAATGGAGGAGCCAGGTCTAGGCAAGCCATGTGGGGGATGGATTTATAGAGAGAGGAACAAGGTCCTGAAGAGGGTGAGATTAAAACGCAAATGGGATAAGTGTCAAGAAAGAGGTAGAAAGGACCAGCTCTTGGGGCCCACACAGGCAACAGGTGACCCAGGATCAGGAGGACTGGGGACTCTTGGAGCAGGCAAGAGGGACAAGAGTTAGGATATTTAGATCAGTTTAGAGGAAGGGGGGTCCGGTTGAGGTGTTCCTGTCTGGTAAACTATTTTCATGGGACGGAATGCTGGAATGGAGGGGAGGGCTAGAGAGAGGATGGAGGGAATACACAGACCATGCTAGGATGGAGGGGAGGGCTAGAGAGAGAATGGAGGGAATACACAGACCATACTAGGATGGAGGGGAGGACTAGAGAGGAGGATGGAGGGGAGGACTAGAGAGGAGGATGGAGGGAGCTACATGGACCAGACAGTGAATAAGGTCATTAAAGGGGGACCAGTGAAGTCATGGCGGGTCGAGGCTGAGGGTGTGGCTGAGGTTGAAAGAAAATGGGTATATAGAGACAATTTTGTTACTAAAGGCTTTTTTTTGAAATAGTAATGTAAAGAAGAAGTATGTTAGGTTTTTTTAAATGTAGGCAGAAAGATCCTAAGAACCAGATGACCAGAGAGTTTACTGTGAAGTGGTGTCTCCTAGTAATATCGGAAGCCACACCCATAAAGGCTCATTAATGTGAGCTGCGCAAGGAGGATAGCAATGAGTGTGTCAAAGTGGTCAGGGAAAAGCCCATGAGTCCTCAACCTTACACAAAGAGCCGAGGAGAGCTATGTCAGAGAGAGGGGGGTCCTCTCCCAGGGAAGAGCACACCAGCTGGTGGTCCAGTGGCAAATGGTCAGCTCTGAAAAGACACGCACACAGGTAATGTGACACAGACTCAACAGGTTATATTTAGGAATATATGTATATACACCATACATACATACATACATGCAACAACAATTGGTGAAAAAGAGGTCGTGAATTTGGAGAGTGGGAAGGGTATATGGGAAGGCTCGGCAGGAGGAAAAGGAGGGGAGAGATGTCATAATTATCATCTCAAAAATTAAATTAAAAAAAAATAGAGCCGGGCGGTGGTGGCGCATGTCTGTAATCCCAGCACTTGGGAGGCAGAGGCAGGCGGATTTCTGAGTTAGAGACCAGCCTGGTTTACAGAGTGAGTTCCAGGACAACAACCCGGGCTAGACAGAGAAACCCTGTCTTGAAAATCCAAAAACAAAAAAAAAAAAAAAAAAAAAGTTTGGAGGATGGCTCAGCAGTTTACAGCGCTTGTTCTTGATGCGGACTTGGATTTGGTTCTCAGCACCTTCACGGTGGAACATAACCATTTGAAACTACAGTTCCAGAGGACCTAAGAGTCTGTTCTGGCTTCTGCAGGCACCAGGCATGCACGTGGTGCACAGACACACGTGCAGGCAAAACGCTCGTACATATAAAATAAAATAAACCAAAACCAAAAACCAAAACAAAACAAAACAAAAAACCTGAACCTTATGGTACAAGTGAACTTTGTTAAATTCTAGGGCGATCGCCAAAGGAGTTCACATCTTGGTGAGCAGAGCATGAAAACTAACAAAACTAAAAACAAAACTAAAAGATCATCATCACGCCAGACATGGTGGGATATGGGGATTCTCAGCACTCTGTAGGCAGAGGTAGATGGAGCTTTGTTAATTCTAGGCCAGCCAGGAATACATAATGAGATCCTGAAGAAGAGAAAAGAAAAAAGAGAAAAAGAGATTTATTTTTTTTATAGTAGATAAGCAACAATGGGAATGATTTTCAAAGCAATACCTTCTGTGTACAAAGGAAGCGTGGGGACTTCACTGGGCGTCTGTCTGTACATACCCAGACACATTTTGAACCATACCTACTAGCTCAGGGTCATGGACCTACGTGTTCCTACGTGTCCATAGTCGACAGGAATACTTTGGGGTTTGTTCAGCTCGCTTAAGCTTGTTATAAAGATGGCAGGCTCGAATGTCTCCGAGCATGCTCAGTTTTCTCCAATATATTTTAGCTGAAATGAAAGAAAGGCACTCCGAAGGGGTGTTAATGAAGTGTCTTCACAAAGATGTTGTTTCACTTACTAGTTAGCAGGGCTGCTGGCAATGAGGCCCAGCAAAGGATGCTAAGTGGGGAAGTGGGGTCCCCTTGAGGATAACTCTACTGAAGCCTTTATAAAAAGAGTACCGGTCTCATCCGCGTGGACCCAGCTGGCTCACTGTGACGCCCTGACTGCTGATCCTGGAAGCGGATCCTGGAAGGCTGTAGGAAGTCCTTCGTACTCTGCTCCTGTTAGGGCATCCAAGGAAAGCTTCTGGAGATGACCCGCGGTTCTGGTCTCTGAGCAGAAGCTCCCAGCGTCCCCCTGGAGACAGACTGCCCCGAGGCTGGGCTCCTTTCGGTCGGCTTCCCTTCCTGACACCTCTGGATCTAGGTAACCCTGGCCTCTCTCTTTTGTTCTCTATCTCTGGAGATTGCAGCTGCTTCCTGAAATTTTCAGTATGAGCCATCTTTCTTCTGGTAACCAATACCCGCTTATCCAGTTTGTTAATGTCGTCCTGAAGAGTTACTGTTATGGCCTCTGGTTTTCCCTTTTCCCTTTTCCCTTTTTAAAAGTTAAACCCTGATCGTAGTGTCTCTTAATTTTCCCAGGGCCATGATCAAGTGTCACAAACTGGGTGTCTTAAACTGCAGGCCTTTGTGCCTCAGCTTTCGAGGCCAGAAGTCAGAAATGAAGGTGCCCACAGGGCTGGCTTCTCTGAGGCTTATAAGGGAGGAGTATAGTCACACGGTCTTTATAATTGGATCTCTCCAAATTTCCCATTTTTTTGGAAGGACACTGGCCATATTGGATTAGCACTCTATTTCAGTTCAAATTGATTACCTCCATAAAATAAGTTAGCATGCTGAGCTAGAGTGACTTGGGTCTTAAACACATAAACTTGTAGGGGTGGTTCTGATGCTGAGGCTTTGTTCCCCAATTGGTTCTTGGTCTATTAGTAAAGAAGCCATGGGCCAATTGTTGGGTGGAAAGAATAGGCGGGACTTCTAGTCCAGGTAGGCAAGCAGACAAAGGAGAGGAGGGCAAGGGAAGGGAGGGGAGGAGGGAGAGGGAGAGGGAGAGAGGGAGGGGGATGGGGAGAGGGAGAGAAGGAGAGGGAGAGAGGGAGAGAGGGAGGGGAGAGAGGGAGGGAGAGGGACCTTTAGGCCACAGGCAGCTCCTACAAGCAGGTGGTTGGAGATGTTTCTCTGGGAGTAGATTTAACTGAACAACTAAAGTTGAGGGCAGGTAGAAAGGTGCAGAGCTAAGAGTGTTGATAAGAATACTCTTCTCCAGGCAGGGGATAAGTAGTGCCCATCGACTTTGCCAAAAAGGCAAGTTGAAATTGGGAAACCATGTGTATCCGTGTTTTTTATCCGTGAATTCAAGGGAATCTGGGTGGTTGCTGCTGGCACGGCGGGTTCCAGGAGCTTAGGCAGGGTAGCAAAGCCACCCGAAACATAAACACTGGGAGCTATGAACTGATAGTGAAGACATGCTATGTGCCAGTCACCTTCAGCCTGGTGAACAGCAGTGAGAAGGAACACTGTGCTTAAATCTTAGTCAGCCTGCTCTTGGGTCCTTCAGCAAGCCACCAAATCTCTTTAAGTTTTGTTTTGTTTTGTTTTGTTTTGTTTAGCTTCTACGAAATGAGCAGAGTAATTCCTATTTTAAAGACCAGGTACTATACAGAAATCTATTTCTCTGTCTTTCCTTTCTCTTCCAATAGCTCATTCTATTTTTCTTACTTTATTTAGATGAGAAGGTCAGATCTGTCTACTCATAACTCACCCCAGGATCTGAATGACAAGGGCTGTATTGGTCACGGGGAATCCATACCTCCATTCCTAGTTCTCTGCAACCGTTTGCTGTTCTGGATTTCCTTCCAGCTTTTGTTGTTCACCATAACTCATCCCCGCCCCCTACCTCCGTCCTTTTTGTCACAGTCTGGGCGTGTCTCTGCTACAGACCCCACTTTCCCAAGCAAGTCTCTCGCTGTTGGCCACACCCCTGCTTCGTGATGGACAGAGTGCTTTTCCACATACTGTTCTGTGAAGAAAGACTTGTTCCTGGCCTCTGACAAGCTGGGAGTTGCTTAGAATATAAGGAGTTTGCCTGTAAGCAGCACCACTAAGTATAGTCATTGGAACATTCAGGATCTGGAAACAGAAGAGCATTGTTTAAAGGAGATTTTGAACAGCTTCCATCACGTAGTGGGTGGAGCGAATGGCCTCCATAAACCTGCATTTTATACTTAGAAAAGAAATAGATTTGTTTGTTTGTTGTTAAAGTAGGAAGGGGATGTTTAAGAACAGGGATTCTTGATTTTTTTTTTTTTTTTTTTTGAAACAGAATGTTGAGACCTCCTGCCCCCTCACTGCTGGGGTGACAGGCACAGGCTACTGTCCAAATCTTCTCCAACTTCACATGCCTAGGACTCACCCGAGGATCGTGTTACGTTGAATGACATCTCTGAGACCTCAGGGTTGATACTCTCCAGCAGAGCATCACTTAGAACTATCCAGAAAGCTTTAAGAGGGAGCTGTGCCCGGCTCCCAGCAGGCAGACCTGCTGACCTTACAGACCTGAGGTGAAACTCAGGCATCACCATCTCTTTTTAAAGCACCCGAGTGATTCCAGAGTGTAGCCTGGACTGCAAGGTGTGTCGCTCTGGCCCATTTCAGACTTCCATGTGTATTTGAGGAGTCAGGGAATATGAGATTGCATCTCCTGGTTCAGCTGAAGCCTGGGATGCTGGACCATCGTGCCAAAGATGCTGTTCAAAGAGCCACACCGACTAGGAGTGGTCTGAGTTGGTGTTTCTCAAATTAACTCTGGGACAGCTAAATGCTCGAAGTGGGGGCTGTCTGTGTATTGTGAAATATTTAATAGCATCTCTGACCTTTACTAGTTGTACACACCCACTGTGTCCATTTAGGGGGTAGGTAAATATGTCTCCAGACATGGTCTGATATCCTGAGTGGTCAGAATAGAGGTGATGGGACAGAGTCACTGTCACCACCATCATCGCTTACTGTGGCAGCCTGGTTCATTGATTATACTGGCTAGATTTTATGTCAACCTGATGCAACCTGAAGTCACCTGAGAAAAGGGAACCCCAATTGAGAAAATGCACCCATAATGTCTGGCTAGAGGCAAGCCTGTAGGTGTTTTCTTAATTGGAGATTGATGGGGGAGGGCCCAACCCGTTGTGGGTGGGGGCTACTCCTGGGCTGGTGGTTCTGGGCTCTACAGGAAAGCAGGCTGAGCAAGTCATGAGGAGCAAGCCAGTAAGCAGTCCTGCTCCCTCCATGGCCTCTGCATCAGCTCCTGCTTCCAGGTTCCTTCTCTGCTTGAGTTCCAGTCCTGGCTGCCTTTGATGGTGAACTGTGATCTGGAGTCCCTAAGTTCCTTTTGGTCATGGTGTTTCTTCACAGCAACAAAGACCTAACTGAGATACTAATTTATTGGAAATGGAAGTCCAGAAAATCCAGTGTTGAAATGGTCTCATCTTTTTTTTTTTTTTTTTAAAATATTTATTTATTTTATTTATATGAGTACACTGTCGCTGTCTTCAGACATACACCAGAAGAGGGCGTCAGATCCCTATTACAGACGGTTGTGAGCCACCATGTGGTTGCTGGGAATTGAACTCAGGACCTCTGGAAGAGCAGTCAGTGCTCTTAACCGCTGAGCCAGCACTCCAGCCTTGTTCTCATCTTCTAAGGAGCGCATTACCTCCAGATATTCGAAGCCTGACAAATGAAAAAGCTAACCATTGTCTTAAATAGTTGGTAGATAATTACATCTCTTGAGGCGCCCTTGTTTGAATTCTGAAAACCTACTCTATCGGTCTCTTTCTCTGCACTGTAATGTGATACCTGAGGCAACTAACTTAAAAAAGAGATAGATTTACTTCGATTCACAGTTTGGGAGGTTCCAGTCCAAACTTAGGTGGCCTGTGGGGCAGTAGTCAACCTGGTCCCGGTCGAGCAAGAGGTCTAGAACCCTGGAGAACTGTTGGCTGGTAATTCCTGCCTGCGTGGGACAGGTCTGGAACCCCAAAGATCTGGTGGGTGGTAATTTCTGCCTGCATGAGACAGAAGGTGTTCGACCATGTCTCCTGGGCCCCTGGCTCCTGTTTCAGTCACAGCCCCCCACAGACCCCTCCGCTGACCACCCCCCCCCCGCCCCCGCAGGAGAGGTGTGTGATATTGGTCACATATTAGCAGCACCCAGCCTTCTTACATGCAAATAAGGATTCCCCAAGTTCTCAGCCTAAACCAATGATGAGTACCTGCTGTCAAACCCTGAGTCACCCCCAAAACTGTATACAAATCCTATCCAGGGAACTAAAGGTGTGCGAGAACTACTCCGTTGTCTGAGCCTTTTGTTCTAAGAGCTGTAACACTTGGAGAAGAGGTCTACTCTCCCACGTGACCTGAAGCTGCGCCGTGCCGCACTCCTCACTGGCTGGTCCGCCACTTGTCGGCCTGGCATTGTGGAGCAACTGAGTGACCTGGAAGGCAGAGGCAGAGGTGAAGTCAACTGTGGCAACAGAAGTGGCAGAAGCGACTTCTCCTCTCTACCCATGCTCACTTCCCTTGCTGGAACTCTCACACCGGGCCGGGCCAGAGATCTTTGTGAAAGCCTCTGGTATTTCAAGGGCCCTACCTCCTGAAGGAGCACAGTACCTCCCAATGTTGGTACCCAAGGGACCAAGTCCTTTACACATGGACCTCTGAAGGACACCATGTTTATTTAAATTGTAGTCCCTATGAACGTTTCTTTTCTGAGCATCATTAAGTGAAGGTTTGTTTCAACAAAGCTGTAATGTTTTAAATAAACCTTTAAAAGTCTGCAAAGAGCTCTCATGTAAGAGTCATTGTACAGCTGGATATACATTTTAACTTTTCTTGGGTGAATAATAGAATAACTGGGCCACATGATGGATTTATATCAGCTTTAGGCACAAGTCACAGTTGAATGTTTCTTAATGAAGAAAAACAAGCTTTGAGACAAGGACTGTGGCATGGGGAAGCCAGTCTCAGTTGACCCAATGTAATCCTGAGTGTTTACAACAGGGATGCAGTAGTGATAGATTTAAGAGAGAGATGAAAGTAGAGGTGGAAAAGAAATAAGGAACTGGAAAAATAATACAAAGGCCTCTGAAGATGGCAAAAGAGACTATGAGTCAAGGAGGACAGGCAGCCTAAGAAAGCCAGAAAACACAGAGGCAGACTGTCCTTGGAGACTTCAGGAGAAAAACAGTCCTGTTTAGACATTGATTCTGGCCCAGTTGAGGCAAAAGCATAGGGAATAGTTTAGCAAGCTGGGTTAGACTATATACACAATTGTTGCCTAATAACAATGGGCAGTTTGAGCCTCTTGACTGTGTATACTACGCACACATAATCCACTCTGAAAAATGCACTTAGCAACTGGCTAGCAACAGAGGACTCAACTTCCATAGAGCTGCAGGTGTACCCATCTCTAAACAACGAAATGTTTCTCTTCCCCTAATGGACCCCAAAACTTAGAGTCTATTCACTCAAACCATCCTCATGTCCAGGTATGAGACCGGAAATGTGAATACAGTCTGCTCTTGTCTTGGGTGCATTTGTAATAAGGCAAAACTGTGTCCACCAGTGAACTTTTAAAAAATTAATTTATTCTCTTATATATTACATTCTGACCACAGGCTCCTCTCCCTCTATCTCCTTCCCTACCCACTTTCCCTTCCATCACTCCCCTCCTCTATTTCCTGTCCTAGAACAGAGCCAAATACACTGGCAATAAAGTAAAATAAGTCAATGAAATGATTCCTAATGATATTCTGCTATACTCATAGGTTGGTGCCTAACACACGTGTCATAAGCAGGGCTTCATCCAACAACCTATGGAAACAGATCCCACAGTCAGACATTACACAGTTTGGGGAATCCGGCTGAAGAAGTGGAGGAAGGAGTTGTCTTAGTCAGGGTTTCTATTCCTGCACAAACATCATGACCAAGAAGCAAGTTGGAGAGGAAAGAGTTTATTTAGCGTACTGCGACATTGCTGTTGATCACCAGAGGAAGTCAGGACTGGAACTCAAGCAGGTCAGGAAGCAAGAGCTGATGCAGAGCCCATGGAGGGATGTTCCTTACTGGCTTGCTTCCCCTGGCTTGCTCAGCCTGCTCTCTTATAGAACCCAAGACTTCCAGCCCAGGGATGGCACCACCCACAAGGGGCCCTACCCCCTTGATCACTCATTGAGAAAATACCCCACAGCTGGACCTCATTGAGGCACTTCCCCAACTGAAACTCCCTTCTCTGTGATAACTGCAGCCTGTGTCAAGTTGACACACAAAACCAGCCAGTACAGGAGTATAGGAGCCAAAGGGGTCGAGGATACTACAAGAAAAATTCCAGTGCTCTTAAGAAATATCTTATTTGATTTTCTTAGGCATATGCATAATTTTAAACTCTTAGCCATTATGGGAAGGGACATACACAGCATAGAAATTATTATGTAACCCAATTTACCTGTTAAAATAGAGAACCCAAACTGCACCCCTAAGTTATCAGCCCCTCCTTCCTTTAGATCCCATGTGAGGAGACTCTAGGCAGCAATCTGGGGCCTATGAATACCTTCAGGCTCTGGCCTGCTACTCTGCTGAAGTATATTTCAATCTGTCCTATAACCTTACTTCTGAGAAACTGTCCTTCCTATTTTGCAATCTGTGTGGGCTTTTATTTCTTCCTTGAATAAGAGGCCAAGAACCTGGAGACACTTGGTCCAGACCACAACCGGCAGTAACAACAGTGAAACCTATTTCAAAAGTTTGACTTTTAGGACTATAAGGGAGTAAATTTGTATGTTGCTCAAAGCCAGTCAGTTTGTAGCAAATTGCTATAAACAAAACACAGGAGAAGGCGATGGAAAGATTAATAGTGTCTTTTGTGGGAGGGAACAGAAACACTTTTACTTTGAAGTGGGGTAGGATTAACTATAGGTAACTGAAGGATGTGAAGGCTCTTGATTTTGGAGGAAAAACGTATTCCAGGTTTGGAATGATGAATGGCACCTCTATAAAGGCCAAGGCAGGACTGTTGGGTGCAGATGGGCAAGGCAAGAGCCTAATATATCAAGGAAGAGTGCCTTGGAGCATGCTGCGGAGCATCCGTTAACCGATTCCGCTCACTGCTTCTGCACTGGAGGCTCGCCATTCTTGCTTGGAGCAGGCTTCATAGCTCTTAAACTTTGATGCATATTAAAACCAGTTGGGAAGATTTGGAATAGCTAACTGCTGGGTCTACACTCATAAGAAGTCAAAGCCTGTCTCTGGCGGTCGTGTGAAGCTACTGTTGAGAACCTGTGCTGTAGAAGACCATGTGGGTGGACGCTGCCAACACTGAATTTAACGCTAATTCACTTGCTTCTGGACTGATACTATTTGGCACATGGAGGAGGTGCCCACTCTCTTGGAGGGAATGATGTGGGTAGGAAACCTGGTATCACCTGATGCCAACAATTAGCATGTGGTAAGACAAGGAGGGAGGCTCATTCAGGTCTGATGTAGACTGGGACCTGTGCTAAAGTAGAGTCCTTGAAAGGGCATTGGATCCCTTAGGGAAGGAGCGGCTGCCTGGAGGGGTTGTCTGGATTAGGTTAATGGAAGAAGGAGCACCCACCTTAAATGTGAATCGTGCTGCTTCATGTTTGGGTCCTGGATTGAATAAGGAGGAAGGGATTCATCTCTCAGATTCATCTCTCTCTGCTTCCTGACTCTTGGTGAAATGTGTCGGGCTGGCTTGCTGCTCCTGCCGGCATGCCTTTCCTGCCTGCAGCCGTGTCTTCCTCACCATGGTAGAATGCTTACACTAAATGGTAAGCTGGAATAAATTTTTCCTGAAGCTGATTTTGCCAGGCTGTTTTATCACAATAACAAGAAAATTAACCAACATAGACCATAGCGATAGTGCAGGAACTACAAAAGAAAAGATGTGGGGACTGTTTAGCTGAGTATGGGGGAGGCTATTTATCTAAATCTTGGCATCCAGAGAAAGTCACAAAATCTATCCTTTTGCTCAGCTGCAACCTATATTATAGGAAAAAAGGGAAAATCTCCAGGAAGCTGTGAACTAATGGAGCCCACATCTGGTGGATTTCCACGAGTGTTTCAGGACAGATCATGAGAAACTTCTCCCAGGAATTGTTCCTTGCCCCCCAAACTTGAGCTAAGGGCTCCTATTAAACACTCCTCTCCTTTATCTGCAGACAGACTCTTTCTCTGAATCCAGGGTGGCCTTACACTCATGATCCCCCTGCCTCTGCTTCCTAAGTTACAGGTCCCATGCCCAGCCTTAAAGCCTTTTTTACAAATAGTTTGAGCTCCACTCACAGATGCCAGTGTTTGGCAAGTTGTGAAGACCAAACGTGTCTTGAGACGTTGTCATATGAGACAAAGTCATTATGATTTTGTCCTATGTTCCTTGGGGACAAGAACTCCTTCAAATGGGAACTGCCAATATAGAGTAGCACCAAGTGGCAGCGGGGTGGCACATATGCATGCACAGCGCACATGCTAGGCTCTGCAGACCAAATGGTAGGACTCCCCCCCCCCCCCATTGCCTCACAGCCTTCTTACCTGCTGTTCTTTCTCTATCCAAGCATGTGGATGTTAAGAGTTATGATGAGTTGAGGAGGACGTGTGTCTCTGTTGCTTAGTAAGGAATTCTTACTTTCAGTCCTGTAATACTGACTTCCTCCCCGGGCTTGCTCTAGGTGAGAAGAATGCCTCTTTCTGAAGTGATAGCCACGGCCTAAAGGACTTCATGGAACTGCAAAAATTCCTGTGGCCTTGTAGAATAACTGGAAATCTACAGAGAGAATAGATCTGTGCGGAGCAGGGATGACCCTGGGGAAGTAGTTGGCACGGTTATCATAAGAGAGATCACTTCTAAATTCCTATGTACCAGCTTTTTCTTTTTTCTTTTTTTTTTCTTCCCCCCCACTTTTTTTTTTTTTTTTTGCACTTTGGAAAGTATAAGCTGAGAGAACCACACAATAGCTCTTGTCAGGCCAATGAGTGGTGTTTTTCAAGAGGGATTTTGATCACTGCAACACTGTGCATAACTTGAAGTCTCAAGATGAGTTCTCTGTGCTTTCCAGGTTGTAGAAACCTGGGAAATAAAGCCACACACACACAAAAACTTAGGGAGTGACTGTGTTAACCCATGATGATGCTGGGAGAACATTTCCAGGTACCCCTTAGGATCCAAGTCAGGATGCAGAAGGACTGGTTTCATACCCCTACCCTGTATCTCTTCCGTTATTGTGACCAAAAAGACATCTGAGACAATATGGCTTCCTCTGAGTTTAGAAGACTTAAGTATATGGTTTTCACTAATAAAGAAGTAGTAGTTAGGGTCTGGAGAGATAATTCAGCCGTTAAGAGCTCTGGCTATTCTTCCAGAGGACCTGAGTTCAATTCCTAGCACCCATGTGACAGCTCACAAGTGGCTGTAATTCCAGTTCCAGAGAATCTTCCACCCTTGCACAGACCGGTAAATAGAAAACAATGTAAAAAAAAAAGAAATACACATAAGTATAAATAAATCTTAAGAAGTAGTAATTACATCAAAAACAAGATCACAGATTGAAAGTGGGCAACATGAGGGACTCAGGAGGTTCTATCAGAATAATATAGTACAATGCAAATATATAGATGTGGCATATATTAAGTCAGGGTTCTCTAGAGTCACAGACCTTATGGAATGTCTCTGCATACTGAGGGAAATAGAGTCTGCAGTCCAACCAACCCAACAGTGGGCAGCTGTGAATGGGAAGTCCAAGAATCTAGTGGTTGCTCAGTCCCATGAGGCTAGGTATTTCAGCTAATCTTCTATATGAGCTGGGATCCTGAAGAAGTGGGTTTCAACAGATGTGCTGGCAAGTAAGTGCAAGCAGGTGAAGAAGATCAAACTCTTCCTTTCCCATTGTCTTTATGTAGGCCTTCAGCAGAAGGTATGGCCCAGATTAAAGATGTGTGCCACCGTGCAAGGATTTGGATGTTGCCCTGTCCCAAGCTGGCCTTGAACTCAATGATCTGCTTGCCTCTGCCTCCTGGGGTTAAAGGTGTGTACTCCCTTGCCTAGGCCTAAGTTTTTCATGGCCACTATACCTCAAGATCTGGATCAAAAGCTTATGTCATCTCATATCAAGATCTAGGTCAAAAGTCTGTGTCTTCTAGCCTCATGATGTGGATCACAGGTGTGTCCTCCATTTCTGGGTTGTAATTCATTCCAGATGTAGTCAAGTTGGCCACCAGGAATAGCCATTACAATCTATCCCTTATCAACTTAACACAAATCATATCTCATGTCTAAATGAAACAATAACAAGGTCATAAATATGCCTAACGTGATAGAACTATCCCTCATACAATCACAAATGCATTGTAAATTTAGAATAGGTCAATGTCCCTTGGGAACATCCTTCTAGCACCTCAACTTAAATACCAATTGATATTCTCTTAATTGATGTTTAAAAAATTGGAAGAAAGCACAAATATCTATACAAATGTGGGGGGTTTGTTGCTTTTTTGTTTTTAAAAAGATTTATTTTTATTTATATGAGTACACTGTAGCTGTCTTCAGACATACACCAGAATAGGACACCAGATTTCATTACAGATAGTTGTGAGCTACCATGTGGTTGCTGGGAATTGAACTCAGTACCTTTGGAAGAGCAGT
>JADRCD010200806.1:0-14879 GCA_019843815.1 Montemys delectorum
TGAGCCACCATGTAGGTGCTGAGAATTGAACCTGGGTCCTCTGTGAAAGCAACAGGTGCTCTTAACAGCTGAGCCAACCCCACAGCCCTCACTTATTTTTTTCAGTGTTCCACTATGTAACTTTGCTGTAATTTATTTCGTCTGCCTCTCATTCCTTCCTGCTGGTTTTCTCACCTCAGCCCTGCCGTTCCTGTCTCTCCAGGTTCAGCCCAGCTTTTCCCTGTCTCCGTCCCATCTCCCCTCTGGCTTTGTGAAACCCCTTCTGTTGAAACCCCTTTAATATCCTTGTCTCTTAATCCATGCTTTGGGTCCATTCTAATGGTTGACTCCCCCTCATTATAGTCTGTGTCTTCCTTACTTTCTCTGTATGAGTGGGCATTTTTTATTGACTGGATCTTAGCTTGGTTGCTAAATATCTCCCCATTCCCATAAATATTCTCTTCAGCCATAAATGGCTCTTCAGGGACACAGGTTACTGGAAACCGGTACAATCACTCTCCATTTTGATTTTAGGTTTTGCTACCTGGGGCCGCCACAGTGTCTATTTTTGGGTTCATTTCCTCATTGCTGAGCCTACACAGAAAAATCCAGTATAATACGATAGGGTTAAGGTCTCTAATCTTTTTTAAAAATTATTTTTTTTAAATTGTATGTGTATGGATGTGCTCCTGAGTGAATACAGGAGGCCTTGGAGATCAGAAGAGGGTGTTAGGTCCCCTACAACCAAAGTACAGGTATTTATGCACCACCATGTGGATGCTGGAAACAGAATTTGAGTCTCTTCTAGCTTCCCTCTCTCTTGAGGCAGACTTTTGTAGCCAATCTGGAACTTGCTACATAGTTGATAATGACCTTGAAATTCTAACCCTCTTTCCTCTAACTTCCCAGTGCTATGATCACAGACAAACATTCCCAAGCTTGGGTGCCATGGTGTGGGGCTTGAACCCAGGGCTTCACACACTCAAGTCAAGTTCTCCATACCAACTGAGCTACATCTCTTGCCCTAAAGGTCTGTAATTTTTAATTTCCTTTTTTGGACAATACATTATTTTCGGTGTCTGGGCTCAGAGCCTGAAGACCATTAGAGACCACTGCTAGGCCTACTAGACGCTCTGCTTCCCCCAAGTTTATTTCTGACCCCTTCATTAAAAATGCTGTTCCTTAGCCGGGCGGTGGTGGTGCATGCCTTTAATCCCAGCATTTGGGAAGCAGAGGCAGGCAGATTTCTGAGTTTGAGGCCAGCCTGGTCTACAGAGTGAGTTCCAGGACAGCCAGGGCTATACAGAGAAACCTTGTCTCAAGAAAAACCAAAATAAAAAAAAAAGAAAAGAGAAAGAAAGAAAGAAAGGGAGGGAGAGAGAGAGAGAGAGAGAGAGAGAGAGAGAGAGAGAGAGAGATGCTGCTCCTCACTAGTCCGTACTTCCTGCTGCATCAAGACAAATGGAAACTGCCTTTGCTGGGTTCCTAGAGTCTAGATCAGTCCTGCCCCTGCTCAATGCTATGCCATCCCACCAGCTGTCAATTGCCCCACTGTCAGGTCAGAGAAGAGAGCTAATCTCTGCTCTCTCCTTTTCTCCCAGGGCTTCTCTCTGATTGACAGGCCCTCGCAGGGAGCAGGCTGTCGGCATACTGTAGTTTATAGATTTCCCTCACTTGGCCCTGTGGAATATGGAAAGGTGGGTCTCATTGTGATTGCCTCTTCTGCTCTCTTAAGATCTGGAAGTGGAGTCAGTGCACAGAGGGTTGCACCCAAGGGATGATCAAAGAACCCGATGTATCTATTGCTGGGAAGACTGAGGGCGAGCATGGTTCAAGTTGGAGCTGTAACTGCAGCGTCTCTAAAGGAGATACCTTTAGGCCTATGATTTGAGGGCTGAGAAAGCTGCAGACTAGCTCCTGCTACAGCTGTGGGAGGACTCAACGGGAAGGGGAATAGTTCCGGCTGTGTTCTAAAGACCAGCACACAGGCAGGAGGTGGATGGGAAGAAGAGAGCACCCTCCATGTCTCTGGACCTTCCTTCTGGCGACTTGATAGCAGAGCCTCGTATGAGCAGCTGGCAAAGCAAGGATGGGTTTCGTAGAGAACATCTCCATGGGAGCAGGGAGTGTGTGTGGCTGAGGAAGGAAGGCCCCTTCAGAGTGAGGCCCCTTCAAAGTGAGGCCTCTGATATTAGGCCTCCAGGCTACTTCGTCTGTCCAGCAAGAACCCTCCCACGGGCATATTCGACCACCCCTATTTCAGAACATTTCTTCCTCTACTGTCCCCTAGATGACATCTGTCCCCTCTGGCCTGCTGGCTCATGTTAGCTAGAATGTCCCTTTTTGCTGAGGTTCCTCTCAGTAATTTTCCAAGTCCTGACCGTCCACCCTACTCTACCCCCTGGGCTGTAAACTCCCACTTTTCCTTCTTTCAAGGTCCTCTCCAAGGCACAGTCTCTACAACAAGCCTGGTTCCCAGGTAGTCTGCTAGGCCATCTTTACCAAGTGCCAAGAACAGACTTCCCTTTCCCTCCCGACTGAGCTCCAACCCTCCTGGGCTGTGTTTTTATGCCCCGAGATTGCTAATGCCAGACTCTACTCAGAAGGGGAGACATGTGGCTATCAATGCATGTCTCCCTCCTGGACCCTTATTTATAAGATTTTTGTTTTCCTGAGCTAAATCAAACCCAGACACATGTGGCTTGTTGTATTTTTATTACCGTTGTGCCGAAAGGAATGTGTAGAGATTTATTGGCGTGCACATGTGACTCGGGACGATCTATATGATCACATGGCGTGAACTCACTCGGAAGGAAGCTAGGGCACCATGTGTCCATGAAATAACGGAAAATGAAATGTGCATTTTGAGAAAAAGCCTTTCACCAAGACAAATGAGATCATATCCTAGAAAACACTGTGCCAGGGCTAGAAGGAGGTCCAGGCTCTTCCTGCCTCCCCGTGTGAGGCTGTGGAAAGGCTCAAAGGTCCCTCACCAAGGGTATATATAGAGTTGGCACCAACCTCTTTCCAACAGAAAGAGGAAAGGAGAGGCCATTCAACTCTTGGTCTGTCCTGCTTCCTCTCCTCACAGCTTAACTATCTACACAAGAATGTAGCTAGACAAAAACTAACAAGAGTTTTATGTCATTCCTCTGCAAGCCTGGGAATTCTTGAGATGGGTAGGAATATCGCCAGACTAATAACCAACTAGCTACTCAAAGCTTGAAAGACAGGATTCCGGAGGGGAGAGTTGTGGGGAATGGAGGCAGGATGATTCAAAGACCAGCATCCTGGGAAGGTGGATGGACTGTTGGTCTCAGAGCTCTATTTTGTGGATGGCAGGCTTCTAAAGAGTGCACCCCCCACACACACACACCGCACTTTAGCTGGGACATCGCAGCTGGCTTTGACTTCTTGAGTCTAGTTCCTCGATTTGCTGAAATCCAACATATTACTTCTCTTAAAAAAAAAAAAAAAAAAAAAAACAACATTTATTTACAGGGCCTGAGGAGATGGCTCAGTGGTTAAGAGAACTTACTGCTCTTGTAGAGGACCAGGGTTCAGTTCCCAGTACCTACATGGCATCTCACAACCATCTGTAACTCCAGTTCCAAAGGAGCTGACACCTTCTTGGGGCCATTGTGGGCACCAGGATTATACATGATACACAGACACACACACACAGGCAAAACACTCACATAAAATAAATAAATCTTAAATCCTTGTTGACTTATGCATTTAGTTCATGTCTATGAACGTGCATGCACCTTGTGTAGAAGTCATAGGACAACTTGTGAGAAGCAGTTCTTGACTTCTACCATGTGGGACCCTGGGATAGAACTCATGTCTTCAGGCAGAGGGTGTTTTTAACCTACCAACCCATCCTGTGACCCTGCGTTACTTTTCTATAAGTTAAACTTCACTGCAAGTTGCAAGTTTTGTGTGAGTTGTTGTAAAGAACTAAAGAGCAGAGAGCAGTGTTGGTTACAAAGGTCACCAGGACTCTGGAACACTGAAGAATGGTTAGCTATTTAGGTGGGACATTTTAGAATTGTGAATGAGAATTGTGAATGGCTAACAAAATGGAGTGGGGGGGGCACTCCCTTATAGAAGGGCAGAGGGAGCAAAGCAGCTCTGCCAGGGACAAGCTCCCTAAGGAAAAGCCCAGAGGGGGGGCTGCCTGCTGAGGTCTCTACCTTTTGGAGGAAAGAGTTCATGGTGAGCCAGACTTAGCTGATAGAGGAGAGAACAGCGATCAGGGACTGGACAAGGACAGCTGACCCATGACCATCAGACAGGAGAAACGCTGATGCTCAGGAACTGGGTGAACTGGACAGTTAGAGAGCATCATAATAGTGAAGCCTCCAGACAGATGGACATGGGAGTCAAGCCATTCAGGTAAATCCCTAAAAAGCCAAGCTTTCGCAGACTGTGGATGTGAAGTGGAAACTCTGATGAAATGGGGCCTCAAAGAGCCCAGCAATGCTGGGAAGCATCACACTGCTAAGCCACAGCTGCCTTGGGGGGGGGGGGGTATTAAGACTCCATCACCTAGGCTCTCCTTGTTTAGATTAACCCTGGCACCACATTTTGTCATGCTTTCCTTCTACCTTTATCAAAAGACACCTCCTCTCCCCCACTCTCTCCCCCCTCCTCTCCTCTCCTCTCCTCTCTTCTCCCCTCCTCTCCTCTCATGTGTGTCCCACATGCTAGGCACAGACCCTACCTCAGACCTATATACACAGCCCTCTTTTCAGTTTCCATGTTGAGATGGTTGTCCAGGCTGGTCTTGAACTCACTCTGGCCTCGAACTTGGAATCTTCCTACCCAAAAGGATAGAGACATTTGATAAACGGGATAAAATGTTAATAGCACTGGCTGCTTTTTCAGAAAACCTGGGTTCAATTCCCAGCACCTACATGATAGCTAACAACTGTCTGGAACATCAGTTTCAGAGGATCTGATGCCTCTTCTGGCCTTCTTGGGCACTGCAACGGTGGACATACATGCCGGCAAAACACACACAGAAATAAAAATAAATTAACTTTAAAAATAAAAATGATACATGGGATAAAGAGCTGCCTGAGATGAACGAGAAGGGTCACAAGGCCTGTGGTCTGGTTGGAGCGGAAGGAAGACATTAGCACCTCTGACTATTTGAATCTGCGTCCACGGTTTTCCTTCCAGTGTAAAATACAAGCCCTCAACTCAGCTCTTCCCTAGTCTTGAGCTTGAGTCTTCCAATCTCTAGGAAAAGAACTTACTTAAAGCCACAGATAGGGAACTGAATGGCCAGTTGTGAAGGGCCGGAGAGAAGCCAAATGGGATAAAAACAAATTGGCTGGTTGAAAACTACCTGACTGGCAGGTACTAATTGGCTTTGGGAGCTGGAGCATGGTGACTGTGAAGGGCAGGTGCTTAATACTAGGGTATGCTAGGGCCGCCTCCCTGGGACCTGTTCTCCCTGGGGCTGTGCACAAGGTTCCTGGAGCTTCCCCCTATGTTAGAGTAGCCCCCGTTTTGGCTCTGGGACCAGCCAATGGGACCCAGAGGAAGATGGAGGTAGCCTTGTTCTCCTTGGACACTGCCTATGAGAACTGGCTCACAGAATTGACTCTCCTTCCCCAGGGAACAGGAGAGGCAAACAGCTAGTCACTGATGTTCCATGCCAGCTGACCGGACACATGGGCCACTTGGGAGACTCAAAAGAGTCTTGTTGGGATCCTGAGTCCCCCACCCACTGACAGTAAGCTCAATATGCTGGCTTGTTTCTAGCTGTGGGATTCTGGCGGTGTTTTGTAAAGTGTTTTAAAGCAATAGAAATGGATACATTGTCTGAATAGAAGATACTATTGTTTCAGTTTATCTGGGGAAAGCCAGGGTGACAAAAAAAGGAGGGGGCTTTGGGGGGGGGGCAGGGAGAAAAGATTGAAGGCTTTACAAGCCAGAGCAGGCTGTGTACATCAATAGTATGTGGCCAATGTGGCAAGTTCTGGACCACCCTAGAGGGTCCTCTGACTCACCTGCTCCAGGAAATTATGGCCTGCAAAACTCCAGACGGTTTCAGGGTATTAGCTCATAGCTTGAAAGTGGAATACAAAACTCACATCTCTCAACCCACAGTGGCAATCCAGGAGGCCGGCCTGTTGGAAGCCAGTGAAAAGCTGGCTCTGGGTGGGGTTAGAACAGGATAGCTTAAGTCTACTAAAGAAACTGCCTGTCTAAGGTGGCTTGACCTCAGCCTAGGAAGAGGCTCACTGGCCTGTAGTTCTGGAAGTGCCCCCATGATGAGGTCTGTGGTAGGGAACTTACAATTCCCACTTCCCTCCACCCAATTCCAGACGCCAGCCTTTCTTCACTTGTTAACACATTCTGTGTCTTGGATCTCCCCTGAAAAAGAGGTCTGGAGGGAGCCTGGCCTGGTGACACCAGCCTGTCATTCCAGCTACTTAGGAGACTGGTGGGGGGAGGGGGAGCCAGCCTGGCAACTTAAAGGGGGAAATGTAGTGGGTTGGCCTAATGCTGCTTGTATTCTAACACTAAGTGTGGGCCCCCAAGACCTGGAGTTTGCACGTAGGCCCTGGGATCTGGACCTCAAGTTACTTCTGATTGGTGAATAACGATGCCAACAGCTAATAGCTAGGCAGAAGAGACATAGGTGGGGTTAAGGTCTGTCGGGCTTTGGAGAAGCAGAGAGAAGCCACCAGGGAAGAAGAACATGCAGGAGAGGAGAAGGAGAGCCGCCATGGGTTAGCTGAGCCATGTGGGCTGGCCAGGTGGACCTTAGAGCAGCACAGCTGAAACACAGGAAGTAATAGCCTGGGTTATCAATAAGAAAGCAGATTCTAACAGTGTGGAGGGTAAGCAGATGCCCAGCTGTTGTGCTGCCTAAGGCATATTTAAAAATATAAAGGCTGCGTGTGTGCTTTTTATCCGAGACTCAAGGATCTAAGGAGGGGAAGAAACCGCACGTCAGGATTTTTAATACTTCTTAACTACAGACCTTGTATCAAAGTTAGAAATAAAAAGAGTTCTGGAAATGCAACTCAGCTGTAGAGTAACTTGCCTAGTGTGCTCGAGGCCCAACACTGGGTGCCCAGTGCTGCAGAAACCAACCAAGAAAAAGCTACCCAAACTCAAGCTTCATGTTAGGACCCTGACCATAGGCTCTCCACTTGTGGCCAACATGAAAAAAATCTTTCTCTGTTTTTCACTAGTGTGTGTATGATATGTGTATATGGGCATGGGGAGTGTATGTGTCTTTGTGTGAATGTGTGGCCGTCAGAATAGGGTACCAGGTATCTTTTGTCAATATCTGTGTTATTGCTATCCAGCTTGAGAGTCACAGCCAGTACCCCCAAGTTAGATCTGGCCACCCATCCTCACAAACCAGTTAAAGGAGTCAAAAGTGGAAAGTAAGGGGGAAAAAAAAGAAAAGAGCATCGAATGTGACCACATTGGGAACAGGGTCAGAGACCCAGCAAGCCACATTCCCCAAGGCCAACTTCATGGTCTTGAAGTGAGATCAAAGTTTAAATAGAGGGCTAAGGATACGCGCATCTAAATAGTCCTGCCCATCGCCGGTCCATCATTGCCTAGATAATCAATCTCATTCTGTAAGGTGGTCTGATAACCGTTAGAACTGTGTGAAATCTCTTTCTGGGAGACAAGGTCCCCTCCAGCTGGTGCCTTTTCTGCCAGGTGAGTTACATAATTGCCTTCAGACTCAGATCTTTAGGCTTTGAAAGTAAATACTCTTACCCACTAAGTTACCTCTCCAAACCCACTTCTCATTAATATGTGTCTGTTTAATTGGTCTATTGAGAACAGCGGCTGAGCTGGCTTATTAGAGCACAGATTGATTGACCTTGACATTCCCATAATGTTTTGATCCATCTCTGTAGATGACACTCAGGACCTGGCTGTCACAAGCCTTCTCAAGCTCTAGGTCACAGGCCTACTGTCTCCACATGGACCTTTGACGTGGTTAAGGGCAGACCAGTGTTCACCCTGCCTGTCCTGCATCGTGGCTAAGAGGGAAGCGAGCCAAGGAGGGCCAGCTGTAACCCATGTGTCTGCAAAGTACTGTGTGCTCCCTGAGTCACTGGACCAGACACGACACCCCATTAGAATCATCTCTGGCTTTGGGGATCTCTGAGCAGAGCCAGCTGGCATGGCTTCCACAGCCTCCTGTTTCTAGGTGCATCTGGCCCAGTTTTGACACCACTAAGAGGTGACTGCTGCCAGAGCCCCAGGGCCTTGTTATTTACTGGGGGAGAAAAAGGCCACCAACAGTTTTTTTGTTGTTGTTGTTGTTTTTTTTTTTTTTTTAACCCTGGTAACACTGGCTCCTGGATGCTTTAGGGGTGGTTTGTCGGTTTTCCCTACAAAAGCTTCTCTTTCTCTGTTCTTCAGCACATGGCAGAAATTCAGGAATAGGCTGTTTGAGGCCAGGAAATTCAGCTTCCCACGCTGGGTGAGTTGGCACCGTCCTCTGAGAGTGGAGCCCTTGTACTTCTGGGTCCTCCTTACTTAAGTCTGTTACTAGGTTTAGCAGGCCTGAAAGACAGGATCAGCTACCATGCTTGGTTGCCAACGGCATAGGCAAATCATAGTGAAAAGCATCTAAATTTAATCACCGTGGCCACGTTGGAAGAAGAGGAACAAGTAAAAGAGTTCCAGTGGCCAGGTCTATCTTTGGAATAGGGTTTTTTTTTTTTTGTTTTGTTTTGTTTTTTTGGTTTTTCAAGACAGGGTTTCTCTGTGTAGCCCTGACTGTCCTGGAAGTCACTCTGTAGACCAGGCTGGCTTCTAACTCAGAAATCCACCTGCCTCTGCCTCCCAAGTGCTGGGATTAAAGGCATGCGCCACCACCGCCCAGCGAGGTTTAGGTTTAAAGCAGGGGCAAGAGCTATGTCATCTTGATCAAGGTGCGGTCCAGCTCATCCCTGACCCATCCTGGACCGTCTCAGCTCCAGTCTCTTGGAAGGTGATCTGACAGTTTTTCAGAACGGTGTGAAATCTGTCTTAGAGACAAGCTCCCTCTCTGACTGGCACCAGGCTCCAGTTTTTCCTTCTGCTCAGCATCTGATTCTTGGGGTAATTCCAATTCCTTGACATCCATTGTTTCAATAGTCTGACAGACAAAGGGTCGGGCGTGTGTGTGCACAAGTGTCTCTGTGAAATATCTGCATTCTTGCCAGAAGCAGTAAAGAAACCCTTTGAGAACTGGGTCCCATCCTCTGGGAACTGTGACAGGCAAGAACTCACAGGCCCTTTCAGAGAACAGCAGGTTCTCTGACACCCTGGGGATTTCAGGTGACCCTGCCCCCTGCCCTCAGGTCCGGCTCTCGGATCCCAGTTCTGATGAGTCCTTTCTCAGCACACTGCTTCTGTTGCTTGCCTCGTGTAGAATCTTCTGAGTCCGGGGACCTGGTGACTCTGCCCTACAGGGACTGCGTTCCACTCCGCTTCTCCCTCTAAGAGCCTAGCCCAGGCCTGACCTCACCCTGCCCAACTTCAGGACACACTCCCGGGAGAGCCAACTCAGGGTCCGCTGAGGCCTGGATGCAGCAGAAGAATTAGCAGCTGTGGCTTTTTCCACCATAGGAAAAAGCATGCTTCACCCTTGATGGACATCGTGTCTTAGACAGGCTGACTGGTCCCTAGCAAGTTCCAAAGTAAACAGTGGAGCTCCCCCCTCACCCCCTCCCCTCCCCACTCCCCCCCCCTCCCCTGCCTCCTTTAAGCTGAACCACCGGAGCTGGGTCAGCAGGAGAGCTGAGAAGGGCATTTTCTCCTGCCGTGGACTGACTCTACCCCTCTGAGCGGCATTCTCATGTCCTAACACCTTAGGAGTGGTAACTTGCTTTTCCGTCACACACCACATTGCTCTGAGCATCCATGTGAGCAAGAGCAGCCCAGGCCCCTCTGTACTCCTCGTATGGAAATGGAGATGCTTCTTCCCTGCCCTGCCTGCCTCCTGCTGTGGCCATGGCCCAGTGAATCTTTACCACACAGGAGGAGGATGGGAACTCCTGAGATAGCCTTCAACAAGCCTGGAAAGAGAGGCACCCCAAGGGAGGAGCTAGAGAAAGGACTGGAGGAGCTGAAAGGGTTTGCAGCCCCATAGGAAGAACAACATCAACCAACCAGACGTCCCAAAGCTCCCAGGGACTAAACCACCAACCAAGGAGTAAATGTGGCTCCCGCCGCACATGTAGCAGAGGATGGCCTTGTCAGGCATCAGTGGGAGGAGAGGCCCTTGGTCCTGTGAAAGCTTGATGCCCCAGTGTAGGGGAATGCCAGGGTGGGGAGGTGGGAGTGGGTGGGTGGGGGAACACCTTTATAGAAGCAGGGGGAAGGGAGAATAGGATAGGGGGCTTGGGGGTGAGGAAGGGAAAGGGGATAACATTTGAAATGTAAATAAAGAAAATATCCAATTTTAAAAAAAGAGAGAGAGGTACCATGTGGAGCACCTTTCGAGACCCCAGCCCAGGAGCTCACATTCCAGTGAATGAACGGGCAAAGGGGCTTCTTATCATAACCAGAGGGCAACCCTGGTGGGTAACATGACTCGGTCACTCTTAACCCACAACAGACACTGCCGCCAGTTGGTTTGGGTTAAAAAATCCAATCTAGAAAACTCAAAAATAGATGTGTGAGTCACCAGTAATGTTTGGAGGCCGAGAGCAGTTTTCTGAGAAGAGACCCAGCTGGCTGGTGACAGGGTCCTGGCAAATTTTGTCCGGCTATGTCCTCAACAGCAATCTGTGCTTCTCACTTGTGTTGGCTGCGAAAGTTGTGCTGCGGTGATGCCATACGTGACTCTGAAGGGTAGCAGCATGGAGGTCACAGAGGCCCAAGGCAAGACAGGCTCCTGGGAAACTGCCACTCAGGTTGTCATGAGTCCTGATGTGTGCCTGCCCCGTGCCTGCCTTTGAGTTTCATTTCTCTGCTTGTTATCCCTGCCCCACGTCACAGAGCTACTGTTTCAGACTGCTGTAAGGAGCCCAGGGAAGGGAACGCTGAGTGATGATGCCTAGGTGACTTACCAAGGAGCAGTACTTGAAACCAAAACTCTTCTATGGGCCATTGAAAAACTTGAATGTCACACAGTGAGGATATAACCCAGGGCCTGAAGAGGGTTTTGGTGAGCGCTGAGGTTCCAGAAAGCAGGAGGTCCATAGGATGGCATATTCTCCCAAGTGGCATTGCAGAGTGACAGGGCCAGATCTCAAGAGCTGGGTCACTGATCCAAGGGGAAGAAGAGGCAAGCGTTCTAGAAACACAGACCCATGGAGTCCATTGATCACAGAATGCCAAGTCAGCTCTGGCTGATTCGATGCAGGGGAGGCTGGCACCGTGGCTCCCAGGGAGATGGGAGCTCAGCTTGCTTCCAGAGAGCCACAAAGCTTCCCTACCTCAGAAGCAAGAAAGCCAGGCAGAGCTGGGGTCCAGGGGCAGAACACACTCTCCTCTGAGGCCCTCCAGCTGCCTGGGGGTCAGGTGGGGCTTCCTTACCTGGTACCTGTCCCCTGCTTTATTCTATTGCCTCAAGGCACCAGCATTTACTGAGGAAGAGCCAGTAGGCTTGGGAGGGGAGTTGAGGATGGAACCTGATATTCCTCTGTAGAGTCTTGGCTCCAGAAGCCAGAGAACAGGATAGCAGGAGAGGCAACCCACTGCAGGGAGCCTGCAGCCAAGGGGCCTACAGAAGGCAGACAGATAAGGGTCTGAAACAGGATCAGAGAGGACAAGCTGACAAGACCTAGTGAGAGGCAGGCAGGACCCTGGAGGTGGAAGTGAGGGCTATCTTATTCCATTGAGGTAAGAGCTATATTTTGCATCAATGAAAATTTATTTGAAAAGTGACATCTGGCCAGCTGGCAATGGCACACACCGTTAAGCTTGGCACTTGGGAGGCAGAGGCAGGCGGATCTCTGAGCTGAAGGCTCTATAGCCCAGCCTAGTCTATAGATTAAATTCCACGACAGCCAGGGCAACACAGAGGAACCTTGTCTCAGAGGAAAACAAAAACAAAAACAAAAACAAAAAAAGAAATGACATCTGGAATGTCCCCATCAACACTTGGCAATTTATCACGCTGCGTCAACAGACTAATTAACTAAGCTAGCTATTAAATTTCTTCTACTCCATAACAAAAACTCACCTCAACTGTACTCACTCAGCAGGGGGCAGGCATGGAGGAATTCAGCATTTGCTCTGGGGTTACTGCATTCTCTTTGGGAAGTCTTTCTGTAGCTCCTGTCATCTGAGGGCTCTATGAACCTTCTGAAAGGGCAAAGTGACAGATGGGGACACATTTGTTTTCATATGGTAAAAGGCAATGTGTATCTATACATTGCCAATAGCTCAGCGTGTGCACACTGCTTATGAGTGGTTTGGTACTCTGCGTTCACCTCGAGTGCTGTCTTGAGAGGAAAACAAGTGTGCAAACCTAGTAGCATTTGCACAGAGACAGTAATTAGGACCAATGAGGGGACAATTAGGTAGGAGATACAATGAGAGAAGCTTCCACACATGAGCCTCAGAGCTGTGGCTGACCACCTGACCAACAGGTGAAACTCAACTTAAACAATCTCTGATGGCCTTTGTTCCCAGCCTCTCCAAAGCCTGCTGGCACCCTGCCTTCTCATTTCCCTGGCTCTCTGGATAAAGCTCAGCTTCAACATTCAGCCCCGCCTCTGCCCACAGGGATCTGTGGTGAGGGGCAGTGTGAAGCCTGGTGTTCTGGTTACATCTCTGGGACAGAGTCATCTGTCTGCTAAGCAGGAGCACTGGGCCATCACCTCCACTCGCTGCAGAAGGGACGGTGTGGACTCCGGTGGGCCGCCTCCCAGCGGTGTGAGTCGTTTTATTGCATGTTGTTCCAGGCATGACACTCATCCCAAAGCAGGGTTGTTGTGTGCAGAAGCCCATGACCCACAGGCCTAGAACACAGTGGGAGCTAGGTCATATCAAAGGGACAAAGTGAGGTTCCAGTTGCCACTCCCTCCTGATGCACATGAGCTTGGGTGGTGCTAGATAGAGAGGGAGAAGTTGACTTGGAGACTCTTCAATGGTGGAGCCCCAAGATAACCCACCACATTGAGAATGGGACCTTCTGGTTGTAGGGCCCACTTTGGTAAGTTACCCAATATATTCACTGGTTCACTAAGTAGAATTGGATGGACTCCTCTCTTTGGTCTATTAGTGATCTATCTAGGATGAGCAACTATTTCTTTGCATCTTTTTAGGAAACAGAACTTGGCGTTAAACTGCCAGCACCCTAACAGCAGAAAATGAAACAGACCTGACTCTCATTTTTAAAATGGCTTTATTAAAGGCTAGCGTATAAAATAGGACCAAATTACAAGCTGTCAGTAAGAATTTACCATTTAGAAAGTATGTATCAAAGGAGAGGGCGGAGCGAAGAATGGAAGGCCACGCCCACACTGGCGCAAGGAGGAGTGCACCTGGCCAGGAGGCAGACTCTGCTGCTCCTGATTGGATTGGATCCAACCCAGAGGGCTGGGATTCAGGAACAAACCGGACGGACGCGCAGAGCCTGGGTTCCTGAGCGCTTCTGTTGGACACAGCCACCAAGAGCAGGACACAGAGCCCTGGGGCTGCTTCTCAGGTGCTGAGCCCAAACACTGGCTTCAGCCAGAGAATGTGCTTCAGAGAAGAAGAACGAATGTACTTCATCATGATGTATGAAGGAAGGGAAAGTGGTAAATACAGTCTAATTTCCTGCTCACTGCCCCATATTCCCTGGGGGACACCAAGAAGCCAGCGTGGTGTGGACTCTGTCCAGGCACAAGGACAATCCCCAGGTCAGGCGGGTCCTTTAGGGTCACTCCTGGACTCCCCATCTGTGACTTCTCACCTGCTCTTCAGAAGGTTCCTTGAGAAGCACCACTGTGAGCGTCACCCACGGGGCCAGTCACAGAGGCTGCCTACACACAGCCGAGAGTCTCTTCCTGTTATGCCAATGCTATGGAGCATAGACCCATGGGGAAGGAAAACATTGTCGCACAGGCTTCAAATCTTCCTCTGTACCAACCCCCCTACAAACAGTGCAGAAAGATGACTCCTCAGAAGTTGCTAGAAGAAGGCCGACCCGCGCATGGGGGATGGAGGGAATGTGCAGGACACAAGCTAATTGGCAGGTATCACATCAATATTGGTTAAGTACAGCTTTGGCATATCTTCCTAGGGGAGGGGAGAATGGCTGGGCGTTACCGTGTGCTTTACCTTGGAGCTATATAGAATATATTCCAGAAGCTACTTCAGACATTAAGGAGGCTACACCTTTCAGTACTGAAACCAGGTGCCCGGAGGAGGGCTCATGGAGATTAAGGCTTCAGGTGAGGAGAACGGAGTGATGATAGCAAAGGATAGACCATGCCACCCTGAGCTCACAGATCTGCTTGGCATCCTGCAGGTGCGTGGGGTTCAGGGGCCATGGCAGGGCCTCGAGGACAGAGGGAATCAAATTCTGAGCGAGGCACACGCTCCTCATCCAGCTTTGCTGCTGTGAGCTCTTGGGGCTGCAAGGGGAAGCTTCTGAAATCATCAGGAAAGCCTTTCGCACTTGAAATGTGATCAGGTCTGGGGGAGTGTCCTGCTTGAAACAGCCCAACCAGACTGGGGTAAAGGGTGCTCAAGCCTGGGAGGCTCTACCTCAGTGAATCAGAAGAGCTCTGACGTCCAGCACAGCTGTCACCACCCTGACTCCTACGGTGGTCAGGACTGGGACACTAGCGGGACGGTCATTAACAACTTCCCGAAGGAAACTCCTACCAAGCCAAGGAACCTGCTGCAGCTCTATATACAGCAACGGGAATCGGATATAATGGGCAGCTGCTTTTTAAACAGCAATCAGAGCTCTGAGT
>JADRCD010200808.1:0-32051 GCA_019843815.1 Montemys delectorum
TCTCATTGTCTCTGGAGAGTAGGAAAGCAAACACTTAGGGTGATCCTTTTCTTAGCTTTCATTAGCAAGCTTTCAAATATAGTACATAAGAACTTAAATGCTACAATACATCACATTTCCTTACAATACATTAATTAATCGTAATACATTAATGTTTCCTTAAGAGTTTGTAAAATAGTTACCTTTGAGCAAGTACAGCATTTTCTTTATTTCATCTTTTAGGACTATCATGTTAAAGATCAGCTTACATGAATACAGCATCTTGATCTTCCCCAATGACGTACAGAAAAGAGATGTGCATGTATATGGGTCAAAGTTTCCCGAAAGTGAAAACCTGTTTCAGAGCCAGTTCAGATCATCTGGGAAAGCAGAGCATAGGTCACCAGTCTCTCTTGTGGCTTTAATGCAGAAATGCAAACTTCTGTTAGTAAATGCCAAATGCAAAGTGGGGACAAGGAAGGGACAGAGCCAGTGTCAAGTTCATTTGTGTTGAGAAGAATTAGCATCAAAAGGTAGAACTGTGTTCTTGGGGTTGGGAGAGAGGAAACAAAGCTGGTTAACCAGAGGACAGGAAAGAAAGCTGTACCCCAAGTAGTTTAATGGAAATATGGGGGGGGGTTCACACCATCCTTTAGTCTGCATCTGATCTGAGTGGGACCTTAGCAGAACACAGTGGCTTACTTGGATATAATTTATAGGGAAAATACCTTAAAAGCCGTTTTACCTTCCTTTTTTTTTTTTTTTTTTTGAATTCTGTAGTTGTCAGGTATGTAATTTTGGTGCATTGCATTAACTGACAAATCGTCGTGAAAATACTGTTTTCTAGGATAGTGTCTGATAAACCAGTTCTGAGTCATGCTTATTCTGAACTGCATAATCATTGAGCTAAAAGAATAGGGCATGAAACAAATAGGAGAGAAAAGATTGTTCTCTTTTAGATTTTTTGATGCTTTATGTGTCTGAGTGCTGTACCTGCATCCATGTGTGTACCGTGTGCTGGCAGAGATCAGAATGCATCAGAGTCCTATAGAACAAGAGTTACAGATGGTTGTTAGCCTCTGCATAGATGGTGGGAACTGAGCCTGGTCTTCTGCAATGGCATAACCACTGAGCCATCCCTCCAGTCCCAGAAAACACTTTAAATAAAAATAACTTTAACTCAAAACATTCTACTTTTAATATTTTTATATTGTACATGCATGACACAAATGGTAACAGAAATATCAGTTTGAGTCAAAGAGACTGAACTTGGTCTTAGTTTATGTGCACTCTTTATGAAATGCGTTTCTGCATGTAGACAAAGTGGAGTAACTAATATATAACTAGACTGAGCCCTTCAGGTTACAAATGTCTATGCATATAGAATTGTGGATTACCAAATGAAAGTATTTATGTTTTGAAATAAAGAATGCTTTTCTTGGCTATCAGCACTTCCTTCTCTTTCTCCTCGTCCTTCCCTATTGGGAGTGAAAAGTTCCTTTCTTTTCCTTCCCTTCTCTTCCCTTCCCTTCCCTTCCCTTCCCTTTCCTTTCCTTTCCTTTCCTTTTCTTTTCTTTTGCCTTTTTTTTTTTTTTGGACTTTTTATTTTCTATTGGATATTTTATTTATTTGCATTTCAAATGTTATCCCCTTTCCCACTTAGCCCCGAGAAACCCCCTACTGCTTCCCATCCCCTCTCCTCCTGCTTCTATGAGGGTATGCACCTACCCACACACACACTCCTACCTCCCTGCCCTGGCATTCCCAATGTCCTTCAACAGAAAATGTGATACATTTACACAATGGAGTAAGTACTTCTCAGCTATTAAAAACAATGAATTTGTGAAATTCTTAAGCAAATGGATGGAACTAGAAAATATCATCCTGAGTGATGTAACCCAATCACAAAAGAACACACATGGTATGTACTCACTGATAAGTGGATATTAGCCCAAAAGCTCAGAATACCCAAGATTCAATTCATAGACCACATGAAGCTCAAGAAGCAGGAAGACCAAAGTGTGGGTGAGTAGGTCCTTCTTACAAAGGGGAACAAAATACTCACGGGAGCAAATACAGAGACAAAGTGTGGAGCAGAGACTGAAGGAAAGGCCATCCAGAGACTGCCCCACCTAGATATCCACCCTATATACAGTCACCAAATCCAGACACTATTGTGGATGCCAAGAAGTGCATGCTGACAGGAGCCTGATATAGCTGCCTCCTGAGAGGCTCTGCCATAGCCTGACATATACAGAGGTGGATGCTCACATCCAACCATTGGACTGAACATGGGGTCCCCAATAGAGAAGTTAGAGGAGGGACTGAAGAAGCTGGATGGGTTTGCAACCCCATAGGAAGAACAAAAATATCAACCAACCAGAGTTCCTAGGATCTAAACCACCAACCAAGGAGTACACGTGGAAGGACCCAAGGCTCCAGCTGTATGTGTAACAAAAGATAGCCTTGTCAGGCATCAATGGGAGAAGATGCCCTTGGTCTCATGAAGGAAAAGTTCTTTTAAAGGCACATTTAAAAGATCTAAATGACTGCCTTGAGATGTCTGTGATGCCATGGTGCTAGGGATATAGATGGGAGGGAGAGCTGTTGCTTAGTATGTACAAGGCTCTATCTTTAATTTTACTTATGCAAATAACCAAATCAAACCAAATGTTACTTATTTTTTTTGAGAACTTACAGTCATTAATTTTTAACTATGACTCAAAAAAATTATGACAAATGTGGAGATTGAGCTGGATCACATGACCAGACACAAATATGGGTCTGCTTAGTGTCTCAAAAACTTACAATTAAGATGCTGTTCAGGTTCAAATTCTCCTCTGAACTCTCAGAGTAAGAATTCACTTGTAAACTCCTGGTTATTGTCAGAGTATTGTCCTTGTTGCCATGTGGTTCCAGTCATCTTATTTCTTCAAAGCTATCAACAGAAAGGGAGGGAGAGCCACAAGCCAGGCAGAATCTTAAGTAACTTAGTTTAGTCATGGGTGATAGACCATAATCTTTGTTGTGTAACACAACCACTGAAATGCCTTCCTATGCTCTTTGCTAGACAATATAAGATTGAATTGACATCTTGACCCTGGTGCTGTGTATCAGAATATAACACTATCAAAGTGTGTGCATTAGAAGCAAAGATATGGGATCCACCTTCAAGAATTGATTCTTCCTAAAGGAAATACAGGGACAAAGAGAGTGGAGCAGAGACTGAAGGAAAGGCCATCCAGAGACTGCCCCACCTGGGGTTCCATCCCATAGGCAGCCACCAAAGCTAGACACTATTGCTGATGCCACAAAGTGTTTGCTGACAGGAGCCTGATACAGCTGTCTCCTGAGAGGCTTTGCCAGAGCCTGACCAATACAGATGTACATGCTTGCAGCCAACTATCAGACTGAGCATGGAGACTCCAATGGAGGAGATAGGGGGAGGACTGTAGGAGCTGAAGGGATTGCAACCCCATAGGAAGAACAACAATAACAACCAACCAGACACCACCCCCAGAGCTTCCAGGAACTAAACTACCAACCAAAAAATACACAAGGAGGGACCCATGGCTCCAACTGCGTATGTAGCAGAGAATGGTCTTATCTGGCATCAATGAGAGGGGAGGCCCTTGGTTCTGTGAAGGCTTGATGCCCCACCATAGGGGGATGCTAGGGTGGTGATGTGGGAGTGGGTGGGTGGGTAGGTGAGGGAGCACCCTCATAGAGGCAGGGGGGATGAGAAGGGTATGGGGGTTTTCAGAGGGGAAAGCAGGAAGAGGGATGACATTTGAAATGTAAATAAATAAAATAACCAATAAAAAATTTTTAAAAAGAATTTTAGAGTTGGAGAACTAGTCAGAAAGCTGAGTAGGAATCTGCAGCGAACTCTGTAGTTGACCTCTTGGTTTTGTCTTCAATGTATATGGAATGACAGGAGAATGTAAGAGAGGCTATAGAGAAGCAAGTGCTTTGCTTCTGATCTGACTTACACAATTTATCTGAGTGTCTAGCACCTTAGGACCATGGGTCAAACACAACTGAGCAGAGCAAGTTCTTGCCATACAAAATCAAAACAAAACAAAAACAACAAACAGAAAACCAGAAACACTCCCACCTTGTACCAGCTCAAAATTAACGTAAATTAGTTGTGTTTCTAATAACTAGCAATATGTTATGTGAAGAGGAAATTTAGAAAGCTAATCTTATTACAGTAGCATCTAAAAGAAAGATCTAGAAACAAATTTTGAAAAATGAAAGATGTATACTGAAAATTCAAAACAGGGATGTACTAACCAAGAAGCAGTAACTAGGAACTGGAAACAAAGGCATGGTCATACATGCAACAGTTTAGAGAATTCATAGCTAGTAGACCTTGATTTGTAGGATGTGTCGTAAAGAAATCTCTTAGAGAGGAAGACTTAGGTAGGCTCGTGGTTATGTTTTTGGTTTTTTGTTGTGGTTTCTTTGTTTTACATTTAGTCTCCAGATAGTAATGCTGTGGAATTGCAGGAGGTGAAACCTTGCCTGAAGCAGTGGGTAACCAGAGGTGAGTCTTAGAGCTTCTTTTCCTTCTGCCATGGTTCCCCTGCCATGCTGAACTTTGAAGAGTAAGATAAAGTAAAGCCTTTCTTCCCTTCAATTACTTCTTGTCGGGTGTACTAATACAGCAAAGTAAGGTAACTAATACAGAAACATAGTATGAAGAAACGACACCCTGCCAGCAACAAAATTGAAGCATTAATAAAGATTAATAGAAGAAACAAAAGCCTATGACTGGTCAGAGTTAGATTCAGATTCTGCCAAACTTTTAAGTAAGAGGTAACACCAATACATTTAAATTAATTCAAATATGAACACAGAATTATCAAGATATTTAAAGTGTAATGCAACCTCTTAGGAAGAATGATGTCAGCTGGCCAGACTACCTAGTGCTCCCAGGGACTAGACCACCAACCAAGGAGTGTACAGGGAGGGATCCACAGCTCCAAATACATATGTAGCAGAGGATGGCCTTGTCTGACATGAATGGTGGGGGAGAGGGCGGGGAGGGGAGGCCCTTGTTCCTGTGGTTTGATGCCACAGCTTAGGAGGATGCTGGAGCTATAGGGTGAGAGAGGTGGGTGAGGGAGCACCCTCATAGAGGCAAAGGGGAGGGGGACAGGGCAGATGTGGAATGGGGAATTTGTGGAGGGGTAACAAGGAAGTGAGATATCATTTGAGATGTATACAAATGGAATGATTAATTAAAAAAGGAAAAAAAGGGCACAATAATAATAGCAAAGAAAAATAAAACAATTGCTCAGATAAACATAGATGCAAAAATTCTCAAGAAAATATTTTCAAACAGATTTAGAGAACTTAATAAAATCATGGTTCACAAATAAGCTAGTTTCATTTCAGGAATATAATGATAGTTCAACCTATGCATATAAGCAAATGTAATATACTTAATGACAACATTCACAAGTTCATCACAGAAATACAGAAAAATACTTTGACAAAATTTAGCATCCTTTCATGATAAAAGTTCTGAAGGTAAGGCAGGAGAACATAGAGTAATGAGACAAAATTTAAACATCACTTTTTCTTTCAAATGCATTATCTAGATTTAAATGTGTATACTTACTCATATGAATTTGCATGAAACTGGAAAGCCAAAGGTTACTTTTCAGGGAAGGAAAAATAGGAGCTAGGAGAAGGGAGAGTAGGAACAGGGGTAGGGGGCTGCAATTAGGAGGGGGTAAGATACAGTGGTGTGTTGTTGTGGATGGGCCTGGTGTTGTTTGTATGTTGACATTAATTCTACTGTCCTGGGAGGGTCTGTGGACAAGGAGTGAGTCATACTCAAGTGACTTCTTGTGAATCAATTCCTAATGAATAAAGGAGTCAATCACTGAGTGACTAGGTAGGACTTCTGGGTTGGAGAAGGGAAGAGAGGAAGCAGGAGATAGTTAGGTCTTTTTGGGCAGGGATAGCGTGAGGACAAGATGTAGCTATGAGCGTCTCCCATCAGGATTCACCACCAGAGGATTAAGATTTAATAAGGCTTTCAAGATTAGGATTTTAGTTGCTGCACTCAATGATTGAATTACTGTCCTTTCTGAAATAAGTTTGTGTTGTGTTTTCCTTCACATGGAGGCTTGTCTGAGTTCAAGAGAGAAAGGTACAACAGCATATGGTGGGTTTCCCTGAGGTGTTTCACAAAAGCTGTGGAGGATTTGAAGCACGGTTTTGGAGTAGTAATGATCCACCAGTGGGAACCTAGTGAGCTGGGTGGAGATGTTTTGGGAGCTCCAGGCCAGAGAGTCTCCATCAGATAAAAACAGGTCTATCATTGGCTATTGCCCACCAGTGCATGGCTGGTCAGCCCCATGAGGCAGAGAGTGCTGATGCCTGGTGGTAGTGCAGGAACTTGGAGTTCTTTTTATTATTTATGTGTGTGTGTGTGTGTGTGTGTGTGTGTGTGTGTGTGAAAGTGTATATATATATATATATATATCAAAACTCATTATTTTAGATGATAACTAAAACATTAATTTAACAAAGGTCCAAGAAGTGAATGCTGAATGGAGCCTGATATGGCTGTCTCCTGAGAGGTCCTGGCCAGAGCCTTACAAATACAGAGGCAGATGTTAGCAGCCAACTATTGGACTAAGCGTGGGGTCCCTAATAGAGGAGTTACAGAAAGGATTGAAGGAGTTGAAGGGGTTTGCAACCCCATGGGAAGAACAACAATATCAACCAAACAGACCCCGAAGAACTCCCAGAGACTAATCCATCAACAAAGGAGTACACATGGTTCCAGCTGCATATGTAACAGAGGATGGCCTTGTCATGCACCAATGGAAAGAGAGGTTCTTGGTCCTATGAAGGCTGGATAGATGCCCCAGTGTAGGGGAATCGAGGACAGGGAGGTGGGAGTGGGTGGGTGGGTGGAGGAACACCCTCATAGAAGCAAGCAGAAGGGGGATGTAGTAGGGTATTTCTGGGAGGGAGGGAAACCAGGAAAGGGGCTAACATTTGAAATGTAAATAAAGAAAATATCCAATTTAAAACAAACACAAAAACAAAAACCACAAAGGTCTTGGATGGACCATAGCTTTCCTCACTCCCCAAAAATTTAACTTAGATTTTGTGAAGTTCACTCCAAAACGACAGGTAATAAAAAAAATGTAGGTCCTAAATAGGTTAGATAAAGGTATAAATCTTCTACACAGCAAAGGAAAAAGAAATGCAAAGAGAAAACATGTTTGGGGAGAATTTTTTTGTATCAATTATACATCAAGTAGGGAAGCTAAAATCTAAAACAGACAAAGAAAACTATTCAATAATAAGAAAAGAATCCTGTCTCTAAACTAGGGAAAGGAGTCAAACAGATCTTTCACAAAAGAAGTCACAAAACCAGCCACAGAAACATGGAAAAAAATGTCCAGCTTTTCTAAGCATGAGAGAATGTAAATTGAAAGCACTAAGAGAAATAACCTTACACCCATTGGCCTGACTATTCTAAGAGTAGTACATGATAACAAAGGTTGGCAGGATGTAGAGAACAGGAAGTCATCCTTCCTCACACACTGCCTGTGGTGGGAGAAATTACATGGAGGTTCCTCACTGTTAGAGTCCAGCTGCCACAAATACGAATGGGTTTTCTGGAATGGGGTCAGGGACCTGGAAAGCCACTTTGTGAAACCTGAACCACGTGGAAGATTCGTAAAAATTAGTCAAACACAGATGTGTTTAAATCAGCCATCTTTCATTAAATTCTCTTTGTTACAAGTGAAACCAGGTAGAAAAAGTAAGGCAAAACCCCTCCTCCAAGTTCCTCAGCAACCTGGCCCAATCAGCAACTTCTCCTTCAGTCTCTGGAGGCGGGACTTCTGGCATAACTGGAACTTAGAGAGAGGCATGGCAATTAGCAGGAGGTGGGCAGAGAGGTGTAGTTATCTAAGGCAGGCGGGATTTGAAGAATGAGCCCTCAGGCAGAAGGGTCACACCTCAGCAAACTGAAAATAGAGTTAGTCATCTTCCTGTTCAATCTGATAGCTGAGTCACTACCCAGAACAACTGATATCAATGTACTAATGAGATGCCAGGACGGCCAAATTCATTAGTACAATGTCTGTATCATGGAGGCATATTTAGTGTCCATCAACAGATGAATTGATTCTTTAAAATCTGCTACTTATACATGACAGAATAGGATTCAATGCTCTACTTTAGCCTGGAGTTGTATGTGATCACTGCTTATGGTAAACTGTTCAGGTAAGCAGTGAAAAGAACTTTCCTTCCATTGTGACACTAAGGTGACACTAATGAACACTCGCACTAACCAACTCTCAGGACACCAATGCCCAGAGAGCAATGAAGAGACGATTGCTCTTCATGTGGAGGATGAATGACATTTTGTAATTATTTTCTCTTAAAATGTCCAGAAGTTAATTAAAGGGGTTGATATCACCCAATGTTATTCCTGTTTTACAGAGAGAAAATAAGGAAAAGAATTGACAAGAAAATGCAGTCTCTTTTTATAAAGAGAGTGCTTTACCATAACAAATGTCATTTGTGTCATGAAAAAAAAAATGAGATTGAAGAAAATATTGGTGTTCCTTTGAAGTAAAAAGTTTGAAGAACAGTGGCTGAGAGTCTTGTTTCAGTGAGCTGAATTTGAAGAGCTGGCTGACATTTCCTTACCACAGTGTGCTGCATCTTAGTATGCTTATAAACTAGACAGATCCACTGGTTAAAACAGGATGTGGGTAAAAAGTCATACATGAAACTGGCTGGCCCAGAGACAGGCTCAGTTGTCTGAGTTTCAACTTAGGGCAACCACAGGCCAGCGGTGTCCGGTGTCTCAAATACAGATTTCCAAGTGCCAAGCCCCAGAGATGCTGCCCAATGGGCCCCAGTGACAGAGGACCACACCCTCAAAAGATTTTCCGGAAGACTAAATGGAACAAAGCCCCAGACCTTAGTAGGCCTCCAGACATTAGCACAACTTACTCATGATACAAGTACCATTCAGGCTATAAAACTCAGCACGTAAGCAGAATGTCCTACCAAAACTAAACCAAGGGCTTGATTCATTAAAGTCCAAATAGTTCTGTGAAAGTCTCAAAATATTCTAACCTTGCTTTTTGCTTTCCCTAGTTCAACTTTTGGCTAACTGTTCTTGTTAACCGAACTATGCCAACCCAGAACATGGGTTTTGTGTTTAAAAGTTCACCCTGAGAAAGGCTTAAGGCTACTCTGGGATCACAAACATGTGATCACCTGGATACTAAACTAGATTCTATTGGTCTAAGCCCATGGCCAAACAGTCTTCTCTGTTGAATGTCCCACAGTGGTCAAGGAACTATAATTTGTAATTGGCTACACACACACACACACACACACACACACACACCACACAAGTTAACTTTTTTTATGTTCTCTGACTTGGATTAAGAATGAGAGCTAATACTATTGAGGGAGTAGAAGAAAATGTCAACAATACTATACATTCCTTTGGGGAAAAACCTGACTACTGATCATTGCTATAGATTTCTCATGGTAGTTTTGTAAAGTCATTTCCAATCTCAATATGTGATAGAAATTCTCTAATTGTGGCTGAGCAAGACTCTGATCTATGGATATAGCTAAATATCAGTCATTGAACATTTCTTAAGCACAATAATATTATTTGATTTTTCCCCTAGTTTCATTGCCTATCTGGTCCCAGGTTCTTGGCCACCCAAGCAGTGTCAGGCAGAGGCTACATCACATGGAATGGGCCTTAAGTCCAATCAGGTAGTTGTGGGTTATATCCACAACTTTTGTGCCACTATTGCATCTGTGTGTCATGGAGGCAGGTCTCAATTGTAAACCGAAGTGTTTATAGCTGGGCTGGTATTTACTTTTCTCCTTTGGTAATGTGCAGAGTACCTTTCAGTAGTGTGAACACTATCCAGTAGGGGTGACAGCTCTAGTTAAGCACCAGCTTGATTTCTCCATTTTCAATGGTATATGCAGATGATGTCTTCAGGAATAGGAGCTGAAGTTTATCAGTTTGTGGAAAGAAACAACTAGACTTGGAAATAGCTTGAGTAGTGTGGCAATTTCCATGGAGCTCCTTTGACTAACAACTCAATATGATGTGATCAATATTAAAGAATTTAAAGTTGGCTGTGATGGTGCACATCTTTAATCCTGGCACTCAGGAGGTAGAGACAGGCAAATCCCTAAGTTTGAGGCTAGTCTGATCCACAGAGAAAGTTTCAGGACAGCTAAGGCTACAGAAAAACCCTGTCTCAAAAACAACACAAAATAAGCAAACAAAACAACAACAAACAAACAACAGAAAAGAAGCTTCCACTGTACTAAGGGACTATATGACCCCTTAGTTGGTCCTCAGTTGCTATTTTCCCATATTTCCTCCTTCATCTTCCTCTTCCCTCCCTTTCTCCTTTTAATCCTTCTGTTCCCATCTTCCCTCCCCCATCTCTCCATAACTGCATATTTTATTTCCTTTTACTTTAGGAAATGCTTTTCTCTCCCAGAATCCCTTACTCCATACCTAGCCTCTGTGGGGATTGCAGCAAATATATGCCATATATGTCTCTTTTTGGCTCTGGGTTACTTCACTCTGGACATCTCCATTCATTTACCTGAAAACTTTATGATTTGAAAACTTTATGATTTCATTTTTTTAAAATACCTGAATAGTAGTACATTGTGTAAATGTACCACATTTTCATTATCCATCAGCCTAGAAGCTGATGGGTATCTAGACTGTTTCCAATTTCTTGGTATTGTGAATTGAGTAGCAATGAACATGGTTGAGCAGTGTCCTTGTAATAGGATGGAGCATCCTTTGGATACATGCCAAAGAGTGATGTAGCTGGGTCTTAAGGTAAATTGATTCCCATGTATCTGAGAAACTACTACCTGGATTTCCATAGTGGCTGTTCAAGTTTGCACTCCGACCAGCAATGGGTATGTGTTGTTCACACCCTATATTCTCACCAGTGTGATGTGTCATCTGTTCTATTGATTTTGACCACTCTGACTTGTGCAAGATGAAACCTCAAAGTGATTTTAATTTGCATTTTTGTCGTAACTAAGGGTGTTGAACAATTCTAAGTGTTTCTCAGCCATTTATGTCTCATCCTTTGATCTGTACTCAATTTTAATTGGATTATTGGTTTTCTTGATGTCCATCTTTTTAGTTCTTTATATATTTTAGATATTAGCCCTACATTGTATATATGCTTGATAAAGATCTACTTTATCTAAATGAAGGGGTCCTTTGCCATACAGAAACTTTTCAGTTTCATGGAGTTTCATTTATTAATTGTTGACCTTAATGTCTGACAGTCTTGTCCGGTGCCCTTCCCACAGCCTTGAGTAGGCTGAATCAGACCTTGTCTTTGCCACAGCTGGTTAGCCCATCTAGGGTGGTGCCATGGACTGGGGTTTCTTGCGGGGACCCCTGTTCCACGGGACAAGAGTTCTGGCCAGATGTCTCGTGATTTGGCTGGGACAGACAAACACGACACAAGAAGTGTAGGATCTGAATGTATTTCTTAAAAATGGCATGAGGCTTTTACAATCATTGCAAAAGAGAAATGAAAAATCTGGCAGCTCAGTAGTCGAGGTACATCTGAGGCCATCTAAAATACACTGGGTCTAAAATAGCAGCCATCTCCTCTGGACTGGTGCAGCACCCCAGAGTTCCCAGCACACTTGGGCCTCATGGGCCCGACTGGAGTCCCGGGGGGCTTCGGGTGCGCCAGCCAAGAGGATAGAGGCTCAAATCTGGAATGCTGACTCTAGAATGCTGAATGCAGACTGTAGACTGTCTCTCACACACACGCACTCGACTCAAGGTCCTGCCCATCCTAGATAAACCGCCCACTATGCTAATCTTCTGGGCTAGTAGAGACACTTCTCTTGCTAATTCCTAGGAGTGGTTCAGCTGCACTACTAGACTGAGAAAGAGGATTCTACTTGACTTTGCCCTGGGATAAGTCTCCCATTCTGTAAGCTTCAATGCCCTATTCCCTTCCTTATTTCCCTAACAATGCCAGAGGCAATTAGTCTGCATGGGTAACATTCTTTACAAAATTCCAAGCCAGGATTTGGCTCAGCTGTTGGAACATTGGTAAAGGCCAGAGAGCAATGTCAAATTTTGTCTAGCCATTAATAAATCATATCTTGGTGGGCACCTAGCACGCAAGTTTGCAAGGACATATCTGGGCTACCTCTGAGTTAGGAGTGCCAGGAGACAATGCAAGGGTAGGAGACTGGCTTCCTTGAAGCTTTTGCCTCAAATACTGCTGTCGTGCAAAGTCTGCATGGCAGGGTGGAGCCTTCAACCTAGGTGAAGTCTGTTGTCCTGCTGCTGAGCAGCTGAGTCTGTTTTCCTGACAAGTTCCTGACAAAGCAACAAGATGCTGATGAGGCGACAAGATCTTGGCATAGTGAGGGGTGGGTTTCCCTCTTTATAAACTCAGACTCATAAGTAAACATTAGGCCTTGATCAGAAACTTTGTCTTGGTCTCATTCTTCTTTTGCCATCCTACCCATTAAGCCCCATCTTTCCTTTCAGGAACCCAGTAACCCATGGTCACTGGGGACTACATTGTGCCAGTCACTTAAAGGACATTCCTCCTCTTTCTCTGTCATCAGATTCAGTCTTTCTGGGCTTATAGTAGGGTTCTTAATCCAGCTGAAGTTGAGTTTTGTGCAGAGTGATAAGTATGGATCTAATTGGTTTCTTTTACATTTAGCCACTCTATTACTTGACAATGTTGTCTGTTTTTAAGTGTGTATTCCAGGGTTTTTTTGTTGTTGTTGTTGTTGTTTTTTGTTTTTTTTATAAATCTATGATCAGGTGTCTGGAAGTGTTTAGACTCATGTCTAGGTCTGCAATTTGGTCCAAGTGATAAATATGTATATATTTTCAAGCTATTTTCTTACTATTGCTGTAGTACAATTTTAGATCAAGGATAGTGACACCTCTGGCAAGTCTTTGATTATTCAGGAATGTTATAGTTATCATGGACTTTTTGTATTTCCATACGAAGGTGAAAATTGTCCTTTCAATTTCTGTGAAGAATTAAGGTGTGATTTGAATGAGAATTAGTAGATTTCTATTGGTAGGATGGCCATTTTCACTCTCTTAGCCTAGGCAATCCATGAGCATGGAAGGCCTTTCCTTTGCATCACTTCCTAATACCTAATAACACTTTTTATTTGGGATGTCCATTGGTTCATATATAACAGGGACTCAAGTAGGCGAATCACACTACCATTTCTATTCCACATTATGGTCTTCCTGTTAGCACCCTCAGCCTGGTAGCAACCTGCTTACAGATGCCCTCACCCATTCCCCATTAACTTTACTCATTGGAGATTTCAGTTCTTGGTTCAGACTCATGTTCCCCCTTAGCCCTTTCATCCATGTCTATTCAGATAATTCTTTGCCTTACTGCAACCTATTTGCTGGATTCTCCTTTCAGGTTTCACTTCTAACTCTCTGTAAATTTTACTGCTAGCTGTGAACGGGATCCCCTTAGCTCTTTTGTAAAGCTCCTTACAATCTTTTCTTCTAGGCTGCCTCTATTCTCTCTGCCAACCACTGACATGCAGAAGCATGTTCTGCAAGACAACCCACAGCCTGCATACTGCCCTAAGATTCAAAGAGGTCAACACACCCACACAACAAAGACGAGGCCAGATATTAGCACCTAGAATTAGAATCACTCCAACTCCAGATGCCTAGAACCAGTGTCAAAAATCAATAACTGCCAGGATAATGTGTCTCTACCAGAACCCAACAACCCTATCACAGTCTACCTTGAGAAATGCAATATAGATAAAACCTAAGACAAAGACTTTGAAATAGCTATTATTAATATGTTTAAGGACTTTAGAGATGATATGAATAAACCCTTAATGAAGTGTGTGAAACACAGTGGAAGGAAATGATAAAGACACTTCAGGATGTAAGACCCTGTTGAGCCTTAGCTTACCAGAGACCACCTGAGTGAATCACATGGAGCCTGAGCGATGCAAAGAGCATGAGGATTTTTATTTCAGTTCACTGAGACCATCCCAGACCCTAAAGAAAGGAGGCGACCCTGCACAACTTGTTCAGTGAGCTTTTATACAATTTTCAGGGCAGCAACCATTAGACGCAATGTGATTGGTAGAACAATGTGACTTTTTAAACTGATTGGTCTTTAGGGAATGAGGTGGCAAGGACTTCCTTGTCCGAAGGTGGTCAAAGATCCACCCTGCAGAATGTGTCCCCACCAGTAGGTTGTTTCTCACCCTGTGATCTGAGGAATGTTAATTAGCCTTTCCCTTCCAGAGAGTTCAGCTACCTTCCTAAAGTTCCTGAGCTTATCTTATTAAGGAAATTCCTGGCCTCCTGGTGTCTTTCTGAGATGTCCCTGTCTACTCTGATCTTACAAGGACATGAAAAGAGAAATATATCAACTTAAAGAAAACCAAAACTGGGAGATAAAAATGGAAATTAAAAGTTAAAGAAACAAGAGACAAGCCTCACCAATACAATAGAATACATGAAAGAGAGAATATCAGCATTAAAGACAATTAAACAAGGTAAAAAAGATGGATACCTCAGTCAAAGAAAATGTTAAATCTAAAAACAATCCGCTCACAGAACATCCAGGAAATCTGGGACACTATTAAAAGAACAGTTATATGAATAATAAGATTAGGGGAAGGAAAAAAGAGATCCAAGTCTCAGAAACATTTTCAACAAAGTCATAGAAGAAAACCTCAGCAACCCAAAGAGGTATCTATCAAGGTACAAGAAGCATACCGAACACCAAATAGACTAGCCCTGAAAGGACACTCCTCCTCACACTTAATCAGAACTCTGAATTTGCAGAACAAGGAATGCTTATTAAAAGCTACAAAGGAAATATGTACAGAAATAATTTAAAAGCTGCAAAGAAAAACTGTACAGAAAAAAAGAAAGAATTTAAAAATTTCAACAGAAAAAGAACAAGTAACACATGAAGGCAGACACATTAGAATAATGCCTGCCTTCTCAGTGAAGACTCTAAAAGCCAGAAGGGCCTGGATAGATGTTCTACAAACTAGGAGATCACAGAGGCCAACCCAGACTACTGTACACAAGAAAACTACCACTTGCAATAGATGGAGAAAAAATCTATAGTAAAATAATATTTAAGCAGTATGCATCTACAGATTCAGCTAGAAGGTGCTAGAAGAAAACTTATAGTACAAAGATGTTCATTATGAATAAGACATAAGAAATAAATAATCTCAGAAGAACAAATCAAAATAGGAAGAAAACACCCACATGACACAATAACACAAATGAACAGGAATCAATAAATACTGATCATTGACAACTTTAGCTTTCAATCATAATGCTCTCAATTCCCTAGTAGAAAGACACAGCTTAATAGACTGGATTAGAAAACAGGATCCACCTCACCATTGAAAACATACATCCTTTCAGGGCAAAGGTTGGAAGAAGATATTCTAAGCAACAGGGCCTAAGATTTCAGCTGGTGTATCCATTTTTACATGTGACAAAATAGACTTTATACCAAAACTAATCAGAAGTAAGGAAGGAGATTATATGGTCATCAGTGAATAAAAATACATGAAGAGTATATTAAAATTCTAATATTCATACACCAAATGCAAGGGCACCCAAATTCATAAAAGACACACGGCTATAACTAATACCACATATTGCCCCCTTCTGTCTTGCTTTATACCTCTAGCTAAGACTTTAAGCACTGCGATCACTAAGAGTCAGAAAGCAGACTCCCTTGTGTAGCACTTGTTTCAGAGTACTACTTTCAGGATTCCTTCTATTTATTATGGATTTTTAATCTACCATGTTAAGATATGTTCATGCTATACTTTGTCAAGAATGTTGAACTTTGTGAAAGACCGTTTCTGCATCTTTTTAAATAATTGTATAATTTCTGTCCTTATATCTGTTTATGTAATCAATTATTTTAATTGATTTGCATATTTTAAACTATCCTTGTATTCCTTTAACGAAACAAAATAGGCCTTGACATAGAATCCTTTTAGTGTGTTCTTGAATTTGAATTTGGTTTGCATGTATTTTGTTAAGCATTTTTTTTGTATTTCTGTTTATGAGGATTATTTATTTATATATATTTTTTGTTGTGTGTCCTTATGTGGTTTTGGTGTTGCATAACACTGAGTTTATAGAATGAGTCAGGTAGTGTCATTTCTCTGCTGGTTTTATTGAACGGCTTTAAAAGTACTTTTCTTTTTTCATTAAATGTCTACTGGAATTCAGCAGTGAATCCAGAGTCAATGAGCATTCTTTTTTCAGTCCTATTTCTTATTACAGATCTATTTAAGTAGTTTGTATCATCTTCATTTTTATTTTGGTGGCTCTGATTCTCTAGCCATTTATCCATTTCTGCTAGTTTCTCTGGTTTTGGAATATAAATGTTAAATATATATTAATGAATGTTCCTTTGTATTTTAGCGGAATCTAGTCTAATACTTCTTCTAATTTCCAAATACTCCTAATTTCCAAATTTATTAACTTGGGTGTACTCTCTCTCTGTCCCTCTTTTGATTAGTTTGTCTAAGGTTTTGTTTACCTTGTTTTAATTGTAAGAACCCATTCCTTCCCTGTTTCATTGATATATAGTTCTTTTAGTTTTAATTTTATTAATTTCTTCCTTGATCTTTATTTCTTTTTAAATACTTCTTTGAAGCCTGTTTTGTTGTTATTTTATGATCTTGAGATCAATCTTTAAGTTATTTATTTATAAGCTCCTTAATTTACAAACACACTCAAAGCTATGAAATTTCACCTTTGTGTTCTTTCCTATATCCTAACCATTATAACAAATAGGATTTTAATTTTTCTTTAACTGTATAAAAATTTAAAAGTCTTCTTTGATTTCTTTGATAACATACTAGTTATCCAAGAGAGTATTGTTCAATTCTCAAGTCTTTGCATTATTTCTGTGGTTTTCATTATAATGTGATCTGATAAGATAAAAGAAAGTATTTCAATTATATTTGTTAAGATTCTTTTAAGTTCTAACACATTCTCTCTCTCAAACTGACTTAATGGATCAAGAAACAAAATCTGTCTCTCTGTTATCTACAACAAACACACATTAGCTTTAAAGATAATCACTGCCCTAGAGTAAAAAAGATGGACAAAAATACTCTAATCAGATAGTCCCAGGAAGCAAGCAGACATTAATATCCTAGCATCTGACCAAATAGACTTTGAACTAAAGCACATCAGAAGAGATAAACTAGAATACCTCATCTTAATCAAGGGAATGGTTAATCAAGGAGACATTATTATTCTAAGCATATATGTACCAAAATCTGATGCATTCAATTTCATAAAATTCTATTGCTGCATTTAAAGGGGCAGATTAGCATAAAGAGATGTTAGACTTTGTCAAATGCTTTCTCAGCATCTAATGAGATAATTATGTGTTCTTTTCCTTTCAGTTTGTTTATATGGTAGGTTGCATTGTCTTAGAGATGTCATGGATACAAGGTACATACCTAAATATATAATAAAGGCTATATACAGCAAGCCAATAGCTAATATCAAATTAAATGGAGAGAAACTTACACTAAAATCAGGGACAAATCAAATCTTCCCATTCTATCCAGATCTCTTCAATGTAGTACTTGAAGTTTAGCTAAAGCAATAAGACAACTAAAGAGATCAAGATGATACAAATTTGAAAGAAAGAAGTCAAAGTATTGGTATGCATAGTTAATATAATACTATATATAAGTGACCCCAAAATTCTACCAGAGAACTTCTACAGCTGATAATCACCTTGAACAAAATGGCTGTATACAAAATTAACTCAAAATCATCAGTAGCTCTTGTTTATACAAATAACAAACTGGCTGAGAAAGAAATTAGGTAAACAACAACCTTCACAATAGCACAAATAATATAGAATAGCTTGATGTAACTAACCAAGCAAGTGAAAGACCTGTATGACAAGAACTTCAAGTCTCTGAAGAAAGAAATTGAAGAAGATTAGAAGATGGAAAGACCTCCCTAGCTCTTGGATCTGTAGGATTAACATAGTAAAACATGGCCATTTTACCAAAAGCAATCTATAGATTCAATGTAGTTCTCCTCAAAATTCCACCACCATTCTTTACAGACCTCAAAAGACCAATTCTCAACTTCATATTGAATAAGAAAAACAAAAGCAAATAAAAAAACAAAACCTAAACAAAACAAAACATAGAAACAAACAAACAAACAAACAAACAAAAGAAAAACAAATCCAGGACAGATAAAACAATCCTGTACAATAAAAGACCGTCTGCAGATATCACCAGCTCTAATTTCAGGCTGTATCACAGAGCAATAGTAATAAAAACTGTCTGTTATTTGTATAGAAACAGACAAGTTGATCCAAGGAAAAGAGTCAATGACCAGAAATAAAGCCACACACGTATGGACACTTAATTTTTGGCAAAGAAGCCAAAACCATATAATGGTTAAGAAGAAAGTGTCTTCAACAAATAATCCTGGGATAACTGAATGTCTCCATGCAGAAGAATGTAAATAGATCCATATCGACCACCCTACGGAAAACTCAAATCCAAGTGGAGTTAAAATCTCACCATAATACTGGACACACTAAAGAAGAGAAAGTGTAGGACTGAGTTGAACAAAATGGCACAAGAGACATATTCTGTCCCATATATAGTCACCAAACCCAGACACTTTTGTGGATGCCAACAAGTGCTTGCTGACAGGAACCTGATATAGCTGTCTCCTCCTGAGAGGCTCTGCCAGTACCTGACAAATACAGAAGTGGATGCTCAGAGCCATCCATTGGACTGAGTATAGGGTCCCCAGTGGAGGAGCTAGAGAAAGGACCCAAAGAGCTTATATAGTTTGCAGTCCAATAGGAGGAACAACAATATGAACCAACCAGTACCCCCAGAGCTCCCAGGGACTAAACCACCAAGCAAAGAGTACATGTGGAAGGACCCATGGCTCCAGGTGCATATGTAGCAGAGGATGACCTTGTGGGACATCAGTGAGAGGAGAGGTCCTTGGTCCTGTGAAGGCTCGATGCCCCAGTGTAGGGGAATGCCAGGACAGGGAAGCGGGAGTGGGTGGGTTAGCAAACAAGGGGAGGAGGGATGGGATGGGGGGGGTTGGAGGGGAAATGAAGAAAGGGGAGAACATTTGAAATGTAAATAAAAATATCTAATAAAAATAAATAAATAATTTGATTATGGGAAAAATCAATTGATAAATGGGTCCTCATGAAACTGAAAAGCTTTTGTAAGAACACCATCAACAGGATAAAATGGCTGCCTACAAAATAGGAAAAGATATTCACCAATCCTACATCGGACAGAGGACTAATATCCAAAATATGCAAAGAACTCAAGAAATCAGACAAACAAGCAAACAACAAACAAAATAACACATTTTAAAAAATGAGGTACAAAGCTAAACAGAATTCTTAATAGAGAAATCTCTAATGGCAGCGAAACACTTAAGGAAATGTTTAATATCCTTAATAACAAAGGAAATGCAAGCAAAATGACTCAGGTTCTAACTTACACCTGTCAGAATGGTTAAGATAAAAAACTCAAGTGACAGAACATATTGTCGAGAATGAAGAGCAAGGGAAGACTACTCTGTTGTAGATGGAAGTGCAATTTCCACTTTGGAAATTGAACAGACAGTTTCTCAGAAAATTGAGAATAATTCTACACCAAGACCCAGTTATATCACTCCTCAGCATATACCCAAAAGTTGCTCTACCATTGTTGCCTCTTTGTTGCCTGCCTTTGGATTCCCTTTCCCTAGCTGGGCTGTCATGCCTGGCCTCAGTGGGAGATGATGTATTTAGTCCTACTTTGACTTGATTTGCCAAGGTGGGTTGGTACCCATGGAGTGGGGGCACGATTTCCCCTTGGAGAAGGGGAGAGAATAATAGAAGGGGGAATGGTTTGTGAGGATAGGACTGGGAGGAAAGAAGGGCTGCTTGGACTGTGATAGGGATGTAAAGTGAGTAAATATATTAATCAAAAAAGGAGAGACTAACACATTCATAAACTGTAGATGATTTCCACATCCTATTTTCTTTAATAGAAAAGTCATGTGGAAAAATAAAGCCAAAACCAAAATCAAAAACAAAAACAAATGGAGAAACATCAGAATTAATTGACACCATTCATCAAAGGTACTTAACAGATATCTATAGAACATTATGTCCAAACACCAAGAAATACAAATTCTATCCAGCATCACACAGATGCTTCTCTAAAATAGACCACATTCTAGGAATACATTTTTTTTTACAAATTCTAAAAGATTGAAATAACTGTGTATCATATCATAGTGCAATAAAACTTAAAATTCAAAGCAAATGTATCTCTAATAAATACATAATTTTGTGTAGATTAAATAACTCATTACCAAAGAATAAGTGGGTCAAAGAAGACAGAAAATTTTCCTGTAACTAAATGAAAGTGAAAACATAAGAAAACCTCTGTGATACATTGAAAAAGTCCTATGAGGGAAACTTACTCACTTTTTTCTTTCACTGAAAATAGATTTTTTTTTAATAAAATATATTTTGCTTACAGTTTCCCTCCTGAAATTTCTTCCAGTCTCTACCTCCTCCCCTTTCTTTGGATCTACACCCATTTTCCTTTTTTTTTTTTTAAGCAAACAGTGTTCAAAGGAATAATAATAAAACAAAACAAAGAAATAAGTATAAAGTTAAACAAACCTACAGAAGAAAAAGAGCCAAAGACTAAGCTCAGGAAATATATATAGATGTAAAGACACATATGTTTGTATACACAGGAATCTTATAAAGACATAAAACCAAGAGCAATAATATATAAACAAAGGACCTATAAGGTTAAAAAAGAATGTTTCTAAATTACAATATGAGGCAAAGAACCTCCAAAAATGCTGCTGGATTCTTATTGTGTTGGCCATCTATTTCTAGGTATGGGTCCTACCCATAAGAGTGGTTTGACTCTAAGTGCCTATACTTAAAGATGTAGAAATAAAGTAAATAAATGATTTAATGATGAAACTTAAACATTTGGAAAAACAAGAAAATAAAAGCAAATCCAAACACAGTTGATGCCAAGAAATAATAAAAATTAGGTCAGAAATTAATGACATATAGACAATGACCATTATAGGAAGAATCAAAAGCTTTAAGAGTTTCTTCTTTGAGAAGATAAATAAAATTGTAGGATCCTTGGCTCAACTAACAAAAAGGAAAAAAGAAAGGACCCAAATTAACTGAATCAGAAACAAACAGAAGAGCATTACAACAGACACTAAAAAAGTTTAGAAAATTATAACAAAATGTTCGAAAAATCTGTCCTCCATTAAGTTGGAAAACCTGAAAGAAACTGGCTAATTTCTGCATTCAGCCAAAATACCAAGAAACAGTCAATAACCATAATAGATCAATAAAATTATATTGAAGTAATAATTTAAAGCCCTTCTGTACTGGCTAGTTTTGTGTGTCAACTTGACACAGGCTGGAGTTATCACAGAGAAGTGAGCTTCAGTTGGGGAAATGCCTCCATGAGATCCAGCTGTGGGGCATTTTCTCAATTAGTGATCAAAGGAGTAGTGCCATCCCTGGGCTGGAAGTCTTGGGTTCTATAAGAGAGCAGGCTGAGCAAGCCAGGAGAAGCAAGCAAGCCAGCAAGGAACATCTCTCCATGGCCTCTGCATCAGCTCCTGCTTCCTGACCTGCTTGAGTTCCAGTCCTGACTTCCTCTGGTGATCAACAGCCATGTGAATGTAAGCTGAATAAACCCTTTCCTCCCCAACTTGCTTCTTGGTCATGATGTTTGTGCAGGAATAGAAACCCTGACTAAGACACCTTCCATCAAAGTTCACAACAGAATTCTACCAGATTTCTAATGAAAATCTACAGCCAATTATTCTTAAACCATTAAAATATAAGAAAGAAAAGAAATAGGAATACTCCCAAACTCCTTCCATGAAGCCAGTATCACTCTAATAACCAAAGAAGTAAAAGACACACTAACAATGATCAACAATAAAACTATAGGCCAATACCTTTGATGAACATAGACTCAAAATGTTCAATAATACACTTGAAAACAGAGTACAAACATACAGTAAAAAATTTCCCACCATATTGAAGTTTTTTTCCTTTAAATACAAGAATGTTCAACTCAAAAATGTAATAAAAATAAATGGACTTAAATATAAAAATTATATGATTATCTTCAGAGATGGATAAAAGGCCTGTGAGAAAATGCCTACATGCTAAAAGTACAAGAGAATGGAGTACTGGAGAGAAGATACATGGAATAATAAAAGCTATCTATGAGACCTTGCAGCTAACATCATCCTAAATTGAGGAAACGTTGAAATAATCCTGCTGAAGTCAGGAATGAGGCAGGGATGTCTACTATCCCCACTTCCTTTCAGTACTGTGCTCAAAGTACTAGCTGAAGCAATAAGGTAAAAGAAAAAAATTAAAGGGATACAAATAGGAAAAGAAGAAGTCACACTGTCCCCATTTGCAGATGACATGATTGTATGCATAGAAGGTCTCAAAATTCTTCCAGAAAACTCCTAGATAAGGCAAATTCAGCAATGTGTCACAATACAGACTGAATTCCACAAATCAACAGCTTTTCTATATATTATCAACAAACATACAGAGAAAGAGATCATGGACATACCCCCCATATACAACAGCCTTAAATAGAATAAAATATAAAGGTGTAAAGTGAAGGACCAAAAAGTGAAGGACATTTACCACAAAAACATTACATAGCTGAAGAAAAACATAGAGAATATACTAGAAAATGGAAAGACATCACATGCTCATGAATTGGTAGAATTAATTTTATAAAAATGACCGTTTTTCAGAAGCTATTTATAGATTCAATGTAATCCCATTCAAAGCCCTCATTTCACTCTTTAGAGAAATAGAAAATTCATATGGAGCCACAGTAACTCAAAAGACAAAGAATACAAAAAAACAAAAACAAAAACAAAAAAAACCCTCAAAACAAATAATCCATTAAAAGATTGAGCCTGGAATGTGAACAGAGAGTTCTCAGAAGAAAAAAAAAATGGCTACCTAATACCTCAAAATGTGTCCACCATTCTTAGCAATTATAAAATGCATGTCAATCAAGTATGAGATTGTATCTTATCCCAGACAGAATGGCAAAGATTAACAAAACAACTGACAACTAATGCTTGAGGGGTGAATGGAAACAAACAAACACCCCAAATTCACTGCTGGTGCTCCCCCAATGGAAATCAATGTGGAAATCAAATCCTCCAAAAAGCTAAAAATCAATCTATTATAGGTCCAAGCTTTACCACTCTTTGGTATATGCCCAAAGGATTGAGCATCCTATTCCTCAGGTTCTTGCTCATCCATGTTCATCATTGGCATTCCTTCTATGCTCTGACCAACAATTGCCTAGCAACAGCCAGGTAGGCTTGGCTTGCTATAAAAGGGACTGTTGAGCTTCTATGACTCTCTCTGATTCTCTGACCTTCCTCACTCTCTGTGACCATGACCCCTTTCTCCCTCTCCTTCTTCTGCCTTTATGCTCTCTCCACCTATTCCTGGCTGGTCTTCTCCCCCCACCCACTTCTGTGTTCTCTCTCTTTCAATGCCTCTATTCCCTTCCAATGTCCCCAAATAAACTATTTTATACTAGACCCATCATATGGCTGGTACCTCAGGGGGCAGGGGAGGGATGTCTCATCATGGGTCCACTGAGGTACCCTGTCTCACTACACCACTCTATGCCCTACAAAACATATTTGTCTTTATAAAACACATTGTTCATTACTGTTCTACTCACAATGCCTAGGAAATGGAAACATCCTAATGTCCTCTAACTAATACATGGATAATAAAATATAGTACATATACACAATGGAATTTAATTCAGCTGTAAAGAAAAATGAAATCATAAATTTTGAAAGTAAGTAGTTGAAACTGTAAGAGATCACATTGAATGAGGTGACCCTGACTCAGAAAAACAAATGTTACATGTTCTCACTCATCTGAGGCTCCTAGTTATAAATCTTCAGATGTGAGTACATATCCTGGAGATAAACTTTGTTTATATTTTCTGTAGAAACAAGCACAGTAAAAAGAAGCCATTGGCTGGGCAAGTTGAGGGGTGGTAAGCCATAGAATTTAGAGATATAAGTATCCTTCATTTTTGTCTTATCTTGGAAACAAATAAGAATTTGGAAATATCTGGTTCATGAGCAAAATACTTCAGTGAGAGAATTCTTGCAAAGTGAACTGACTGCCAGTGCTTACTGAAGTTGATACCTATTGCTATTTGTAAGAGGAAATTACAGTGGATAGTTCAGTTCATAAATACACTTTTAATCTTAAACCAGAAAGTTAATAAGACTTTCATAAGTTTATTGTCTTTAAAGACAGTTCCACTTTGGTATTTGACTGACACTATTGAACACTGTAATGATATTTACATATGAGGATCTAACATGGTAAAGGACACTGAAAACAGGAACTCTCAAAGTTTTGTGCTTTCCTAAATACCGATGAATTTTAAATACAAACAGATGCAGCTTTAAAACCTATGCCTAATACCCTAGAGTATGAAAATGAGTCTGTTCTAGGGATTCTCCTGAAGTGTATTAGTTAGAGATCTTTTAAGGAACAGAACTGAGGGAATATGCGTGTGTGCGCGCGCGCACACACACACACACACACACACACACACATTCTTTATTAGAGTATTTTATAAGCTGTGGTGTAGCTAATCACTATGACTGTCTCCCTACAGAAAGGCTAAGAATCTGGTAGTTATTCAACCCACAAGACTGGGTGTTTTAAGTAGTCTTTGGTCTGTGATGGAAGAAGGAGGTTCATAGACCAGTGAAGGAAAGTTTCAGCAGCAGAATAGATGAATCAGTCATCCAGTGTGATGGCAAGCAGGCTAAAGAAAGTGCTTCTTTCTTCCTTGTCTTATTATGTGGGCTACCACCAGAAGGTATGGCCAGATTTAGGGTGGGTCTTCTGGCCTCAAGTAATTCAGATTTAGAATCCCTTCTTACCTCAAAAGATCCAATCAAGAAAATCCTGTACTGTTGTGCCAAATTGCTTGGATATTAGTCAATTCCATATATAGTAAGTTGACAATCAAGATTGGCCATCACAGTAGTATGAGACTTTTATGGCAATGTCTCTGTTTTTTCCAACAGCCCTGTTATAGTTAATATTGATTGTCAACTCAACAGGATGTAGAATTACTTAGGAGACAAACTTTGGGTATGTCTGTAAGAGATTTTCTACAGAATTTAGGTAGTAAGATCTGAGTGTTGAATTAAGTCCACCAGAAAACACACACTCTGAAAGCCAAAAAGGAAGCCATTATTGTGCTAGTGGCTACACAGAAAAGTTGCCCAAATCATGCAGCCCAGACCTTTATTGTTCTTTGCTGTCAATGCACAAAAATTACCTCCTAGTTGATACATTCAGTTAGCAAGACCAGATAACAAGAAGCGAAACTACAGAATCAAAAAGAAAGTACAGTTTGTACTTTCCTGAATCCGGAAACTATGGAGTAGGTCTTTGGTGGATTAGGTCTTTGTTTCCATTTTGGCAGGTGGTGGGGGCTGCATGTTGTGTTTTAGAGTTAGAATGGTATCTCCAACATGGTACCAGTTGTATTAAGGTCTGGGGCCTCTTACATATTAATGTGGGTGGCACCATTCCATAGGCTGGAGTCCAGAATTATATCAATAGAAAGTGAGCTGAGTATCAGAATCCATCTCTCTGCTTCCTGAGTGTGTGCACCTCAGGCTCTTTTCCTCATAGCTTCCTTGCCATGATGTGCTGTACCCCGTCAAAATACAAGCTGAAAATAAACCCTTTACTCCTTAATTGGCTCTTGTCAAGTACTTTGTTCTATGGTGACAAAAATGACTTGTGCAAACCCTATGAGATGGATATTTGAATAATCATTTTACAGTGAAGAACATTGAGGCTTGTAAGTGATAGGCCTCAGATCACATTGTTGGTCAAATGGTTGGGAGACAAACACATCCTTTTTACTCCATACTCTACATTGTTTTCCAATACTATCCATTTTTTCTAATCCTGTTGTCCTTATTCATCTGTAGATACTATCCCCCCTTTCTTCTACTGGGGGTAAACCCTGGTTCTAGATTCTAGAGCAGGAAGGTGCTGCTTGCTAGAATTAATGTAAAGGAATGATGTTTATAGCATCAAACTATCCCTACTCCTGTACCACTTAGGTGTCCAATTTACCTTGTTTGTTTAACTACCGTGGCTCTAGATTAGCATTTGTTTGGTGATATCTACATTTTAACTCAAGTGTCAGTTTTATTTATTCAAAATATTCACAACAGAATATCTTAGGTAACTGGTTAAGATTGTTCAGAACTTGAAATCTTCAAATCACTTTCACTCTATCTACTGTGGTTAAAATGACCTATTTTCCACACACATTAAGTTGGTGAAACAATATTTACAGTTACATCTACTCATAGAAATAAAGATTGATATAGTTTTCTATAACTGAAGTCTACCTTCATGACATCTTTATTGAATTCTCTTTGTCTCATTTATCAGGCTGTATTAAGGGCTACTGATTGAAGGCAGATGCTTTCTATAGGAAACATTACACAATTCTACTTTCAAGGCCTTAGTCTCAGATTGTATTCTATTCTTCCATTAAGGAAAGAGATTCTTGGGCATTATATCCGTGACACAAATGCAGCTCAAACAACTTTTATGTGGTACTATTCACCTCCAGCAGTACAAAGTTTTGACAGACATTCTACAATTATTTCAAAATCTTTCTATAAAAAGTACAAACCTTTGCATTACTGGGCAGCCTAATAAACAGTCTGCAACTAGCTAACAAGAGAGCGAGAAGAGCAGAGAGGAGAGGCAAAAGCTGCCACTGTTAAGGTCTAAGCTTTCAGCATCTTTTAAAAGTTGTCTTACTAGACTCCCTTTCCCTAAGAGAGCCTCCCGAGTGAACCAAAAGATCAAGCTCAGTTTTTCCCATTGAGAAGCTCATTAGAGGGCTTATAAATATGCCTTTCTTGAGAGACTCAGTTTAAATTTAACTGTTAACAAAGGCACTTACTTCATCAGTCTTGGCCACCTTTTGAACCCAATCAGTTCAAACTTGCTCAGTTCAAAAGTACAAAGAGCTGATGATTAGAACGGATCTTTCTTCAAAATTTTCAGGCATGGGTAATGCTTTCCTCTTTTATATTTTATGCCATTGTTTTGTGACTTGAGAATTTTCTAAATTTTTGTCATTTATGCATTGTCCACGAGTGCTGTGGGCCAGATTTTAATTGAGTTTTGGGTGTTTGGTGGTGGGAATTAGTGAAAGTGAAGAAGTGTATGATCATGTGTAGACTGTAAACTGAAGCACAATAACAAAGTCACACATTGGAAAGAAAAGGAGAATGCAGCAAGCCTGGAATCCGTTGTTTCCTTACAATGGTCACAAAAACAAGAAACAATACTTGCTCATGTGTCTGCAAGGGTCCCACAGTGTAATGTTCTGTATATCTGGTCAACTTTCATCTTCACATTTTTTTATGAGTATGCTTTTTGTTTAACAGTCACTTTGAACTCATACTATGAAGTGCAGAGAGCAGCTGAAAACAGATAAAGAAACTGCTGCTTGATTTCTCTATTTTAAATTCCATATAAAGAGCTTTTCTGTTTTTACTGTCAAAATATCTTTTAAATCTGACCAGCTCTTAAAGTGACTGTTTCTGCCTCCACTCTGCAATAGGAAGGCATGCGAGCATCGCTGCTCTTTGATCCATGTTACTGAATGTATTAATGCTTAAATGCTTGCTTTTTCATTTATATTCCCACCTGTACATAACTACATTGAGCTTCAAAGCTAGAAATTGGATCATGCTGCCCTACTCACTTATCCAATTGCTGCACACTGAAGTTGGATTAAATTGAAAACTCATTCTCACGCATGTACATCTATAGGCTGCCTCTCTTTATAGGCTGGCTCTCTAACTGCAGCCTGATACTTGTGTGTCACACACTGGCCTCTCTTCCTAAAATACCACTGCGCTCATCACTGTGGTTGCTATTGCTTTTATTTTCCTTTACTCTCTGGCACCCTTCTCACCACTAGACTCTTTGCTTCTCCAAGAGTCTTCATTAATTACTCATTAAGTCCTTATTGGTTCCTATCTCTCCTCCTTTTTCTTATTCTATTCTTCAGTTTGCTTTCTTTTTAATACTTATTCTTATCTGGAATTATATATCAATTGACTTCATTGTTCAGTTACTATGTAGATGCTTGGTAAATGCATGTAGAATAAATATCTAAAGAATATTATACATTAAGAGAAAAGATGAATGTGTTTTCCCACTAAGATGAAGAGTTATCTACGTGCTAGCTGTGGCAGGAATATTTATGTTGAATAAATATAGTGTTACAAATTTGAAGATAGTTAAATAGTCCATTCATTTGCCAGTTTGATAGCAAAAATTTTACTCTAGCTTCTCAGCTACTCAGTAGCTGAGATTCCCAGAGGTTGAATGTGTAGCACATTAAAATAACATTCTCAGAATGTTACCCAAACACCCTTGGGTAAACTTAAGAGAAAGGAAAGCCACACACACACACACACACACACACACACACACACACAATCCTGAATTTTGGAGTGATTGACCACCTGATTGTTAATTATTATCCCTGCTTATGTCGGAGAACCAGAAGTGTGCAATAATATGCTCCTGAACATCTCCCCTAGGACTTGTTGCCTAAGTTATAACTTGGTTTGTCTTGTAAAGCTTAATATGGTATATAAAACAATTGGTTTCTCCAGATTTAAAAATTCTGATGGCAGAACCAGAGGGAGGGAAAGGTGTAGGAAGGGCTGCCCTTGTGAGAGAGGCTTGAACTTTTCTCTCTATTTGAAAACTCTAACAACCTTGTTTATACTCTGTGCACCAAGCAGATGTCCAAACACCCATACTTCTCACCACGGATGATGATAAAAACAAGGCCTTGGGATTTGTAATCATTGTGGACATGTTAGTAAAGAGTGTCATAGATATTTGTAAAAGCATAAAGAATTATACTTACAAAGTTTAATCCTCACTGCTTGAAAGTCAGGAGATCTGTGTTTCTAGTAGTGAAGCTCAATCTCAGAGATGTGAAAGATTTACATAAACACCAAAAGGTCAAAGGGAAATGTGTAAAATGCATTCTCGTGTCTCTGTATTTGAATCTTATTTTCATTTTATCCATTTTCTCTCTTGCCAGTAAGTGGTCTGGATTAGTGGGCTCTGCTGAAAGGAACAGTGTGAGCTTGATTTTGCTTTGTGTTAGCATGGTACCAGCAATCTTATTATTACCACAAGACCCAAGATTCTGGTTATCATTCCAGAGAAAAATAATAGATTTTACACTAATGTAATAGAAACATAGTCTTGGTAGACATATAGACTAGTTCTTACTTAAATTTTAGTTCAAAACAGAATCAATTTCTTGAGTATTCCCATGAGGTAGTGGTACTTGATAATCCATTAAAGAACTCATCATTTTTGCCTCTTAAAAAATTCTCTTAGGTCACAGTGTTTGCGATTAATTTGGTCAGAGCTGGAAAGTTGTCCCACAGAGAGGCATTTGGGGAATGTGATCTTTAAGTAGACTTGAGAAGTAATCCAACAGCAATGATACTATTAGATGAGTTCTATGAAAGAGCCATTTGACCCTCAAAGGCATCACCATCCACTGGTTGAGAACCACTGTTCTAGAGTATTGAATCAGGATTAAGAAGTCCTTTCTATAAGGAATCTGGTTTCAGATTCCATTAAAAAAAGATTCAGTAAACCTTCTCAGAAGAAAATGTGCCAATGAAAATTTGGGGAAAGTCTCTTAAAAAGATTTGTTAGTCTCTTAAAAGCTTCCAAGGACTAGAGACAATTTTCAGTTACCTACTTAACTATGGTTCATTCTAGAAACTCTTTAATTTACAAAGGGAGCCTCAGAAATCTCATAGCCATGATTTTAAAGGAGAGCTAACTTTATTTAATGATGTCTGTAATATAGAAAATCTTCAGTCTTAGAACTGTTGACTCATTGACATTATCCATGACCTTATTGCACATCTGCTCAGATTACCTTGCCCCATACAGCTCATTTCTTTGTACATGTGGCAGTTAATACATGCGATGTTTCATTATCAAGGCATTTCCTGCTCCATGGCACCTCTTTACTGGTTTCTTTCCCTGTTATTTATTTATTTATTTATTTACTTATTTATTTATTTGTTTATTTATTTGGCTTCTGACATCTGGATTTCTAATACTTATCCTGTGACTTATCTATTTATTTATCTTTATTTATTCATTTTACATTCTGATTGCTGTCTTGCATCCCAGTTCCTCCTCCCACAGTCCTTTCTTTTCCCCCTTCCTCCCTCCTGCTGTCCTCTGAGAGAATGGAGTTCCCTGGTTATTTGCAATCCTCCTCTTCTGCACATCAGGTCTCAGTAGGCTCGGCACTTCTCCCACTGAAACCAGCCAAGGCAGCCAAGTTAGGGGACTGGATTCCACAGATAGGCAACAGCTCCAACTCTAGTTATTTGGGACCCTCATGAAGACTAAGCTATACATCAGCTACATATATGTGAGGGGCCTAGGTCCAACCAGGATATGCTCTTTGATTGGTGGTTCAGCCTAGGAGAGCCCCCAGTGTCCAGGTTAGTTGACTCAATTGGTCTTTCTGTGGAGTTCCTATCCTGCTTAGGGCCTTCAATCCTTCTCCCAACACCTCATAAAAGTCCCCAAGCTCCACCCAATGTTCGGCTGTGGGTCTCTGTGTCTGTCTGAGTAAGCTGCTGGATGGAGCCTCTCAGAGAACAGGCACACTAGGCTCCTGTCAATAAGCATAACAAAATATCATTAGGAGTGTCAGGGATTGGTGCTTGATCATGGGATGGGTCTCTAGTTGGGCAGGTTATTGCTTGGTCATTTCCTCAGTATTTGTTCCGCCCCTAGTCCCAGCATTTTTGTAGGCAAGATAAATTTTGGTGGAAAGTTTTGTAGGTGGGTTGGTGTCCCTATCAATGCAACACAACTCCTACCTGGCTACACATGGTGGCGTCTTCAGATTCCATATGCCAACTGCTATTACTCTCAGCTAAGGTTACTCCCATTGATTCTTGGGCAACTCCCTTATCCCAAGGAGATGCGCCTGTCTCCCAAGCTATCTGCAGATTTCCATTCATTCTCATGGCTATCTGTCTATCTCTCTTGTCTTTCCCCATACCTGATCTTGAATGCGACCCCCATTCCATTCCCCATCCCTCTCCCATCCAGTACCCTCCCTCCATTTGTCTCCTACAACTATTTTATTCCACTTTCCAAGTTAGATTCAAGCATCCTCCCTGGAGCCTTCCTTCTTGTTTAGCTTCTTTGAATCTGTGCTATGTAGCATGGATATTTTGTATTTTATGACTAATATCCACTTATAAGTGAGTACATACCATACATGACTTGTTGGGTCTGGGTTACTTCACTCAGGATGATGATATTGTTAAGTTCCATCAATTCGCCTGCAAAATTCATGATGTCTTTCTTTTTAAAAACTGAACAGTATTACAGTGTGTAAATGTACCACATTTTTTTTAATCCATTCTTCAGTTGAGGGATATCTAAGCTGTTTCCAGTTTCTGACTATTATGAATAAAGCTGCTATGAACATAGTTGAGCAAGTGTCCCTATGGTATAGTAAGGTGTCTATTGGATATATGCCCAGGAGTGGTATAGCTGGGTCTTGAGGTAGAAATATTTCCAGCTTTCTAATAAACTGCTGAATTGATTTCCAAAGTAGTTGTACAAGTTTGCACTCCCAGCAATGGAGAAGTGTTTCCCTTGTTCCATATCCTTGTTAACATGTGCTATTACTTGAAATTTTGATCTTACTCTTTCCGGTGGGTTTAAGATAGAATCTTC
>JADRCD010200809.1:0-15418 GCA_019843815.1 Montemys delectorum
TTTTTTACTTATTCACTTTGCATTTTACATACTGTGCCACCCCCTCCCACAATCCTTCCCCCATCCTTCCTTCCCATTCTCCTCTAAGCAGATGGTTTGTGGATTTTACTGCAATAAAAAATTGGGGGTGTGTGGTGGTTTGAATATGCTTGGCCTAAGGGAAGTGGCATGATTAGGAGATGTGGCCTAGTTAGAAAAGATGTGGCTTTGTTGGAGGAATTGTGTCACTGCGTAGGTCTTTGTGGGCTCCTAGTGCTGAAGCTCTGCCCAGTGCAAAAGAGAGTATCCTCTTGGTTGCCTGAAGAATAGTTTCCTCCTGGTTTCCTTCAGATTAAAATGTAGAACTCTCAGCTCCTTCGCCTGCACCATGTCTGCCCGCAGGCTGCCGTGCTTCCTGCTGTGATGATAATGGACTGAACCTCTGAAACTGTAAGCCAGCCTCAGTTAAATGTTATTCTTTATAAAAGTTGCCTTGGTCATGGTGTCTCTTCACAGCAATGGAAACCCCAACTAAGACACAGGGGCTGGTAAGATGGTGAGATGGCCCAGTGGATAAAGGTACTTGCCATACAAGCCTGAAAACTTAAATCCCCAGAATCCACATGAAGATGAAAGGAGAGAATAAATTACACCAAGTTTTGTGCCTACTCACACATACTCTCTCCCTAATAGTAATAATAAATAAAATTAAAATTATTTCTTTAAAAATTATGGATAAACCTCTATTTTATGGAATTGATGTTACAGGACATTTGATCACACTGTGAGATCGTGTGCTGGAAAAACATGTTTCTAGTTGTAGTGTGGCTCAGCCCTAGGACGCACCTTTAATCCAGAAGTTTTCTGTTTGTTGTAATAAGAATAAATAAAGTCCAAGTTGATAGGGAGTGAACATAGGGAAAAAACATAGTGAGAGGAAGTCAGACAGGCAGATAGATGTGCAGTGTGATAGTTTGTATATGTTGGTCCAGGGAGTATCGCTGTTAAGAGGTGTGGCCATGTTGGAATAGGCTTGTCACTGTGGGTATGAGCTTTAATACCCTTGCCCTAGCTGCTTGGAAGCCAGTCTTCTCCTGTTTGCCTTCAGATGAAGATGTAGAACTCTCAGCTCCCCCTGTACCATGGCTACCTGGATGTTGCCATGCTCCCACCTTGATGATACTGGACTGAACCTCTGAACCTGTAAGCCAGCTCCAATTAAATGTTCTCATTATAAGAGTTGCCTTGGTCACGTGTCTCTTCACAGCAGTAAAACTGTAACTAAGACACACAGGAAGTAGAAAGGAAGAACATTCAATCTGAGAGGTTTTTAAGACAGTGTGGAGGAGGAGAACTGGCTTTTTCCTCCTGGGATGTCAGTTGAGAAGAAAGATCTGCTGAGTGCTTGCCCTGCCTCTCTGAGCCACCAGGCTTTCACCCCAGCATCTGGCTCCTGAGTCTTCATTTGGTAAAATCAAACAATTGGGATTTTGTTTCAAAAACAATAAGTAGATGTCAGGATTAAAACAGTATATATTAAAACGTACCTAGCTTATAACCAAGGGTGCAAAGTGTTGTCATTCAGTGTTACAGGTATCAAGTGTGATGTAACTCTCATAAAACTGTATAAGATTAAAATTATCATTCCCATTTTATTAGATGAAAACAGTGAGGCTCTATGAAACCTGCCCTGAGTCCCACAAAAGTAAAGTTTTGATTAAAATGCTGATCTAGAATGATTGAATAGAACCTAGAGAAGGTTCTCACTTCAGTTGATAGAGCAAACTGTTCATCCTAAGAATTATTGCATCAAAATAAGGGGGATTAGATAATCCTTAACTACAGGAAAGCAGAGTCTGAAAGTAAAACTCTCAGATTGAACTCATCACTTCTAAGAGGGAAAGGGGACATACTGGACTTTGGACTCAGCCTAAGGTAGGCATGTCCCTAGTGTAATGTTGCATACATCTGGGTAATGTAGGTTAATGTCTACCATAGTCTAATTTCCATTATTTACCAAACAATACCACACACTGGGTGCATCATACATGCATTTCTTTGGTATACAGTCTTGTCCAGAGTCATAAACCACCTCTGGACACATCTGGAGATGGCTCTTTTCTTGCACACTCCAGAGCAGCACAAGGCATCAATCACATCCTTAACGGAGAGTATGCATGTGATCTAGCCAAGATGGCATTTATAGTGGACTCACTCTCTGGATAATCCAGTAATCCATTAACCACATGAATGGATTAATTCATCTATAAGGACAGAGCCATAATCATCTCATAAGGGCCCTGCCTGGTATCACCTCTTAAAATCTCATAATCGGGACTAAATTTCACTGAGAGTTTCAAAGGGGAAAATCACCATCTAACATTTAAATCATAAAAAGTACTCTGACTTTACACACATTAAATTTAAATCCATAAAAGTTCATGGCTACTTCTCACATTCAACAAAATATATATTGTTTATATAATAGACCTTGGATAAATATTTATGAAGTTCAGTTTTTTAATTATCTACTTGAAATAATCATTTAGATCAAAATAGAGATAAGAAAACCATTCATAACATCCCAAATGTTCTAATCCAACTAGTGGTAATATTTCCCACTGTCAAATTAATAAATTAGGCTTCTGGAAAATAAAAATAATTTACCATTATTTTAGTTAATACTAAACCACCTTCCCTGAGTCCAAACTCTAAATCATGGGCAGGCTGGAATTTCTAGACTTGTAAAGGTCAGAACTGTGAATCAAGCTAAGCTTTAAACCAAATTCCCTTCAAAGAACCTTTACTTTACCAGTATGTCATTTCAATTTTTGACAGCTTGAAACTGTGAAAATAAGTTAATTTAATTTGTCATCAAAAATAAAATGCCCTGTGTTGTAGACTGCATCACTAGGAACTTGTTTATTTGAAAAAAAAGAAAAAGAAAGAAAATATCAGCAAAGTAGAGAACCAATAGGCAGAAAATGTATCCCCATTCTTGTTACTATGCTATCTCCCTGCTTCTCTCCAGTTAGAAGGTATAAATGTTGGTAGTGCTCATTTCATAAGTGGTAATTAGACAGCAGAGCAGAACTGATAAAGCCTTATTTATAGTATTCTTTGGATAGGGCCTTAGTCTATTTCCTACCTGTAAAGGAATTTTAAATCCTTGCCCTGGAAGGGATTTTATCCAAAGACCTTCTAGATCTGTGTGATCTGGCTGTAATGATAAACCTTTAATCCCTCTGACTGTCATATAGACATACCCTTAGCACACAGTTGTAATCCCAAACAATAAAGGTAAAGTTAGTTTGTAGAAGGAAGCAGCCATGTTTGAAAGTAATATCTAAGTGGCAGACAAAGTAATGAATCAGAGAAAAATTTGATGGAATGAGTAAGAAATAGGATACACTAAATTATCACAAGGACAGATAGAAAAGAGAGGCTACTTAAGAGTGCAGCAGCAGAGAGAGAGAGAGAGGAAGAGAGAGAGAGAGAGAGAGAGAGAGAGAGATTTACCAGGACAGTTTTAGAGAGACAAGTTGCAGGTGAAGATAGAATGAGCCAGAGAATGAGAAAGAACCAGAAGATTAGAACAGATTGTCAGAGTTAGTTTGAGGTAGAGCAATTCAGTTAGAATCCAAGAGAAGCTGGGTTGAATCAGTCAGCTTGGAGGGAAGTTCTGAGCTAAAATAGCTGAGTTGAACCAGTGAGCCAGAGTTCAGAAAGAACTAGAAAGGGTGAGCTTTTTCAGCAATAAGCCTCTGAGATGACAATTACAGTTGGCAAATAGAAGATTCTTTTGCAGGGCAGTGGTGGCGCATGCCTTTAATCCCAGCACTTAGGAGACAGAGGTAGGTGGATTTCTGAGTTCGAGGCCAGCCTGGTCTATAGAGTAAGTTCTAGTACAGCCAAGGCTACGCAGTGAAACCTTGTCTCAAAAAACAAAACAAAACAAAACAAAAAAGTTTTAAAATAGATACTTTTACAGGACTGGAGAGATGGCTCAGCTGTTAAGAGCACTAATTACTCTTCCAAAGGTCCTGAGTTCAATTCCCAGCAACCACATGGTGGCTCACAACCCCCTGTAATGGGATCTGATGCCCTCTTCTGGTGTGTCTGAAGACAGCTACAGCGTGCTCACATACATAAAATAAATAAATAAATCCTTTAAAAAAACATTGACAGTAACACATTTTCCACTCATAGATGAAACCTTTTTTAAAAATGATAACACTTTTGTTATTGTTGGTGTTTATTATATCCAGATAAAAAGAGAATGGTATTTATTCACCACTAGTAAAATGAACTTTGAGTTGGTTCTCCAATAGTTGCATGTATTTTAAAGAACCTGGTAACACCTCTACTCTCTCTCTTTTTTTTCTTTTTTTTTTTTTTTTTTTTTTTGAGACAGGGTTTCTCTGTGTAGCTTTGGCTGTCCTGGGACTCACTCTGTAGACCAGGCTGGCCTCAAACTCAGAAATCTGCCTCCCAAGTGCTGGGATTAAAGGCATGTGCCACCACCGCCCGGCTAACACTTCTACTTTCAAAGTCCATGGTATTTAAATGATAGTTAATAAATACTAGGGGGAAATCAGCAGCAAAAGGAACAGCCATTTCAGTGAATGACCACATGGTTTATTTCCACAGCACTATCATGAGACCAGAACAAAAGGGGAGGAAGAATACAGGACAGTTGTATAAATTGCCTTTATTATCTTCTATACAATGAAATACAGTTGATTTTTAACCAAACAGAGCTTTGGATCATAAGTGAATTTTTTTCAACAACAACAAAAAAAACTGATGTAAATTATAGAGCAGTTATAATTGTTAAAATAATATATAGCTGAGGTGGGAATAAGGAAAAGAAGGTGTAAATTGAACTTTATCAAACTCATCTGAAACTGAACAAGCAAGCAGGTTTTCTAGGTTTGGTCAGTGTGACATTGTGAAAAGAACAGAGAGAACAAGCCAGGAGGCAGTCAAGGAAAAGAGAAAAGAGCATTTTAATATTATGTTACCAACCTAATAATTGTAATGAAACTTCATTTCTGTGGAACTTGGCCACCTGGCAATCTCTGTCTGGAACACAGCAAAGACTCAAGGGAATAAAGGAGATGAAAAAGACCTCCATCTCTGGAAATAGTCCATGCCTCAAAGATCATATCCATCACTTCTAGACACGCACCAAAGCTTTCTCAGAGGCTATTAATTCTTACTGGATTCAATTTAAAAGTCTTTGTCAATCTGGTTTCCAAACCCTTAGAAAAGTAAACAAGAAGAAGGAAGAGAAGCTGTCTCAGCCAGCAAGCAGATAATAGTCAAAGAGCAGGCTGGATGCTTGCAAGCAGGTAGAAAAACCAATGTGTGATCAAAGGGCCTTGGGGGAGAAATTTTCAAAACTGATGCCTATGTTGACCATAAACAAATCAAGAAAGAATTACATTCCATTCAAAGACACTCCCATGAATTAGGCAGCATACACTATTTTATAAATCATTCCATAAAGCACATAATAAAAACATGAAGGTGAGGTATTTTATATCACATCAATAAATGAAGACAAGTCAGGTGTATAAGTGATGGTCACGAAGTATGCACACTAGGCCAGAAGTTGGAGCTTTTGAGGGGACAATGGCCCTTCCTGGTCATTCTTGATGGTTTCGTTTCCCAGTGAGGATCCTTGTTGTGTCAGCCTGTGTTATGACACTGCTGTATGTTTATCTTATTATTATTATTCTCTAATCATGTCCAAACAACAGTTAATGATAGGAGGAACTAAAGACCAGTTTATAATAATAAGCAAAGTGCTAAAAATTTAAATTCTGTTGGCAGAGCCCATAGGCTGTTAAGTCCCAACTATTCTCAAGTCTGAACTAAGAGGATCACTAGAGCCAAATAATATGAAGCTACCAAGGCCACATAGCAAGACCTCTATTATTTTAAAAAACAAATATATTAGCTGGGCAGTGGTGGCACATACCATTAATTCCAGCACTTGGGAAGCAGAGACAGGAGGATTTCTCAATTCAAGGCCAGCCTGGTCTACAGAGTGAGTTCCAGGACAGCCAGGGGGCTATACAGAGAAACCCTGTATCGAAAAACCAAAATATATTTTATATATATATATATATATATATATAATATTTTATTATGTAATATATTGTGTATAATGTATATTAATATAATATATTAATATGATATATTATATACATTATATATATTATATTTTTTCCAATGATCTTCATTTCATGTTATCTATAAGATGACTGTACAGTGAATAAGTCAGAAATGTCAATGTCATATATACTTTGAGGAATAATATAGAACAAAGATGTGTACAAAGAGTAATGGAACAAAGATATTTGTACAAAGGCAAACACTGTGCTAGTTTTTAAATTAGAAGCAATCTAATTTATTAACCAACATGAAAAAGTAGCATTATAATAAATGTTTGATGAATAATTATATAATTATACTTTATTTGTATTTTATAAAATTATGTTAAGATGTAAGTTAGAGAATTATTTATGCAGTATAATCTCAACTATGTACAAAAAAATAGGGTAGAAAGATCCTACTAGTGATACCTATAAAAACAAAATTTAAACCTAGGAACAAATTATATATCCAACACACACACAAAGAAAGATATTTACCAAAAGACATTTTCAAAACTTGAAAAAATGAAAAGGTATATCATGTCCCCTTATAGGAGATTCAGTATTGTAAATATGCCAAATATTTGTCAGACATAATGTAGTTACAATCAAAACTACAGTAGGATATTAAGTTGACATACTAATTCTAAAATGTATCTGTTCCCTGGTTTGTTTCTCTTTTACTGTGATTAAAACACTGACTGTCTTAGTTAAGGTTTTATTGCTGTGAAGAGATACCATGACCATGGCAACTCTTATAAAGGGAAACTTTCAGTTAGAGCTGACTTATAGTTCAAAGGTTTAGTGTATTATAATTGTGCTGGGAAGCATGGTAGCACACAGTCTGCCTTGGTGATGGACAGGTAGCTGAGAGTTCTACATCTTGATCCAAAGGTAGCTTTACACTGTGTTCCACACTGGGCTTAGCAGGAATGTAGGAGAACTCAAAGCCCACCCTAAAGTGACACACTTCTTCCAACACAGCCACACCTACTCCAACAAGGACACACCTCGTAATAGTGTCACTCCCTGGGTGCCAAGCATTCAAATAACAGTCAATAGGAAAGGGGGGCATTCCTGTTCAAACTTCCCCACTACTAAAAGCAACTTGCAGAAGCAAGGTTTATTTGGCTTACATCTTACAGTCCATCCATCATCAAGGAAAGACAAGGCAGAGCCTCTAGACAGGAACCTGGAGGCAGGAACTGAAACAGAGGGCATGGAGGAACACTACTTACTGGCTTGCTTCTAATGACTTACTCAGCTACCTTTCTTATACAATCCAAGCCCAACTGCCCAGAAATGGCACCACCCACGGTGGGCTGGGTTCATTATATCAATCATTAACCAAGAAAATGTCCTACAAATGCTCACAGACTAGCCTGATGGAGGCAGTTTCTCAATTGAGATGCCCTTTCCCGGGCATGTGTAGTTTTGTGTTAAGTTGACAAAAGCTTTAACAATCTCGGAAAGTGTACACTCTTAGCATGATTACATTTGTTTATTTATTATATATTGACAGGGTTTCACCACTTAGCACCTCAGAGATCCTCCTGCTTCAACCTCCCAAAAGCTGGGATTACAGATGTGAATTACCACACTCAGCTAAGTGAAGTTTTAAAAAATACAATGCTAGGCCTCTTCCTACCAGATAGGAAAACATTTTACAAGCCCAAGATAGTGATGTATGTCTATGATCACAACACTCGGTGGTTGAGGCAGAAGGATTTGAGTTTGAGGCCAGCCTGGGTTGCATAGCCAGATTCTGTCTCAAAATACAAAACAAAATAAGTGTGTTTTAGAGTCATAGTAAGGTGTGGTATTGGCTTTCAAATAGAAAAATAAATTAATAAAAGAGATTAGATACTTGTTTTCACATGGCGGACAGTGAGTGTTGGGACAATTGGTTCTTCATTTAAAAAAATTATCTTCTACAGCATACTGTTCAGAAGTAAATTAACTTGGCTTTCCCACTGGTTGATAGGGGCTAAGGTGTGAAGAACCAAACAGGATAGGCCAGGACTGGCACATCTGGATCCAAGCAAGCCGGAGCTGGCAGGGCTGGGCTGCAGGGGGTGGCAATATGGCAGACAGACTCATGTACAAGGGTACTGAGCTAGTGAAACAGAGTGAGGATGACAGGAGTAGGACTCCTCACTCCCTCTCCTCTCTCTGCCCTTCCCTCCCTCTCCCTCCCCCCCCCCCCCGCCCCTTCCTCTCTTAGTACAGTATTATAAACAAGGAATGGCAAGCATCAAATGAGTGTAGAAATGCTGAACAGGAGAGACCAGTATGTTTATATATTTATATGATGTTATCTCTTTCCTGGTTCTGATGCATATGCTCAATTTGTGTAAGATAATCCCCTTACTTTTAGAATATGCACACTAAAGCCAGACATGGCGGGCATGCCTTTAATCTCAGTACTCTGAGGACAGAGGCAGGCAGATCTCTATAAATTCAAGGTCAGCCTGGTCTACATAGAAAACTCCAGGCCAGCCAGGGCTACATAGTGAAGCCTTATCTCAGGGGGGTGACGGGGGTGGGGGGAGAAACACTGAATGACCTACCTAGTGTTCAGGAGAGCTTTGTATCCCTTTATTCTCAATGGCTCAGAGAAAAAGATGTGTATTTTGTATTTTGTAGAATGAAGGAGAGAAAGAAGGAAGGAAAGGTGATGACATGATACAATGAGAAATCAAGCTGAAGAGGCTATTGTGACTCTTTGTAATTTTGAAATTATTTCAAACCAGGTTCAAAAAACTGAGTTACAGATGGATAAAAATAGTTTCATCTCTTAAAACCAGTGGTTCTCAGCCTTCCTAACGCTAGGACCCTCTAATGCAGTTCCCTGTATTGTGATGACTCCTCAAATAATAAAATTATTTCCTTGCTACTCCATAATTAATTTTGCTACTGTTGTGCATCATAATGTAAACATCTGATATGTAGGATATCTATATGTCACTCCAAAGGGATCCTGACCCACAGGCTGAGCACCATTACATAACATAGTAAAAATGCTTTCATATGCCTACAAAAGTATTTACTATGCACGAAAATGTATTTTAATAATCTTGATAATAAAAAATTAAAATAGCTAGAGAAATGGCTTAGCAGTTAAGAGTGCAGGTTACTCTTCTTGAGGACCCAAGTTCTGTTCCTAACCACCTGCTCTAGCTCCAGGGCATCCAACACCTTCCTCTGGCCCCCACAGGCACCTCTACTCACATGTGCATACCTACACAAAGGCACATATGCATACACATGATTAAATATAATAAATCTTAAAAATAGAAATATATGCACCAGTAGGAAATGGTTATATATTATATGTTACATACTATATACTATATACTAAATACTAAATACTATATACTATATTACATATATCTGTATTACAGAATGTTGCAGAGACATTAAAAGGAATACAGTTGATTTATACATACCAACCTGGAAGGATCTCCAAAATATGTTGTTACATGGAAAAGGAAATACACTCCCCCCCCAAAAAAAGAGTATGATCCCGTATATGTTATTATTTTAAAAAAATAGAAATAACTACTATGGGGCCAAAGAGATGGGTAAAGGCCCTTGCCAAGAGACTTTACTAGCCTGAGTTTCATCATTAGAACCTACAAGGCAGGAGAGAAACAACTCCTGCAAGCTGTCCTTTGGCTTCTGTTTGTGTGTTGTCGCATCATGGATGTCACCACACATGCACACATACTTGTACAAATAAAGTATCTGCTGTGGTGGACCATGTATGTGTGTGCCTGTGCTTTACAAACATACAGGCATGTCTGAGAGAACACACTAAACGAGGAACTGACTAGAGATGCTTCTAAGTTTTCCACAACAGTCATATAATACTTTTATTACCAAAAGAAAAGAGCCAAAGTCAGGGAGGGAGAGGCAGGAAAATACATTTTTCAAAGAGTTCTTTTTAAAATTGATTACAACGCTTAATGTTGGGAACTAACTTTAGGTAACTGGAAAATTCCTAGTCCAAACCGCACATATAGGGACTTGGCCTTGCCGTGGCCTGTGCTCAGGTACACTTTATCATTAACTTAATAGAGAATTAGGCAGCCCGCTGAGCCACTCGCTGGGCCACAGTCCAGAAGTGAATTCCCTTGCAGCTTTCCAAAAGGAGGTCAAACAAGTCCGCTGGGACTCTCAACAGAAAGTTGCCAAAGGCTAAATCTGGCATAGAAGCCAGGGGCTGGTCTGGGATAAACTGTGCCAGCATATGTCGGTTCTGCTTTCAAGGCCCTGACAAGAATAGGAAGGACGGGAGAGCTGCTTCCAAGAGCAGCCTTACAGCCCAACCTGGAGTCCGGCTGAACCTGAAGATGTGGATTTTTCACTACCACCTCGACCACAACCACTCCTGTCCTGTGTGAATCTGGTTTCATGTCCCTTCCTTTTCTTTCCTCAAGCAATCCATCGTGTCAACCTGGTCACTCCAAGTGTGACTGTGCTCAAGACAAAACAAAACAAAACAAAACAAAACAAAACCAGTAGTGGGATTTTTGTTTTGTTTTGTTTTGTTTTGGGTTTTAGTTTTTTATCCCTCTCTTCATTCAAACCTCCATTTTTAAAAAAAATATAAAAGCAGCTGGTTTTATAATTGACTTTTTTGATCCTCTTTTCTTGCTATGATGTTTTCTTAAATTATAATTCACAGATCAAATTCCTTATTCAAAGTCACTTATTTTGATCATGTTTCCAGGAGCACAATCATCAGGATTCATTTTAGAATCCTTCTATCACTCCCATTCAGCAGCCACTCTCTGCTTCTCCTCAACTCTCTCTATCTACTCTCCACATTTACTGTACGTGAAGTCATTCAGTACACGATGACTTATGAAGGCTTCCTTCTCTTTGCTTAATGTTACTGAAGTCCATGCCTGATGTGTGTCCTTATTCTATTTTTTTTTCAGGTTTTTTGTTGTTTGTTTTATGACAGGGTCTCCAGAAAGTCTAGATTGACCTTTTAACTCTCTATCTCCCTGACTCCACCTCCTAAAAAGTTTTGATTAGAGATGTGCACCAGCATGCCCGCCTTGTTCCAGGACTCTAAGTGGCTGGATAGTACCCAGTAAGACACTTTTATTTGTCTGTGCTGGTTTGCACTTTGGAATAATATGAACAAGGGCACTGTGAACATTAATGCATATGTTTCATGGGAGTACACATTTTTCAATTCTTTTGTTATGTACCTACAAATCAATGGACTGTGTGGTACTGTCATGTGTTTAAGTTTCTGATAAGCTACTAAGCTGTTTCTAAAAGCAACTGTGCCATTTTTAAATTCCCACCAGCAATTTATGTCAGTTTCAGTTTCTCCCCATCCTCGCCAATACTGACATTTGTCTTTTTATTTTGTGTGTGTAGGTGTTTGTGCGAGTGTGTGCATGCATGTAAGGAGGCCAGACAGAGTCAGCTCTCCTGGTATTGGAGTTACATGTGGTTGTGAGCCACTTAATGTGCTTGGAATTAACTCTAGAGAGCAGGAAGCACTCTTAACTGCTATGCTATCTCTCCGGCCCCACCTGCCACCAAGCCATGTTTGTCCTTTTTATTACAGCTGTCCTAGTGGATGTGAAATGTTTTTTCATTCTGGTTTTGGATGGCATCTCCATACTGACTAACGATACTGAAACATATTTAGGCCAGTGAGATACCTCAGCAAGTAAGGGCACTTGCTGCCAAGTTTGACAACCTGAGTTTCATATCTGGGACACACATGGTAGAAGGAGAGAAACATTTCCATTGACGTTGTCCACTGACTTTCACAAGTGTGTCATGACATTTGTGTGCACACACAGACATATGCATACCCACAAGGTAAGTAATTAAATATAATGGAAAAATGTAAACATAGTTTTGGGTTGGAGAGATGGCGCAGTGGTTAGGAATGTGTACTGCTTCTTATGAAGGGTCCAGGGTCAGTTCCCAGCACCCACAGCAGGTGATGGATGGGTGACTTATAAAGCGCCTGCAATTCAAGCTTCAGGGCATCTAGTGCCTCTGGCCTCTGCAGGCACCTGCACTACAAACCCATATACTCCATGCTCATGATTTTAAAAAAAATAACAAAAATATGAAAAATATACTTTCATGTGTTTATTGGATATTTATATGCTCTATTATTTTAATGCTATTGTAAATGTCACTTTTTTAAAAAGATTGTTTAGTGCTAGTATTTGAAAAGAAAATTGTTGAGTATCTTGGTATTTGATCTTCCAGCCTTGCTGAACTGGTCAAGTAGCTTAGTTGTTTTAGTTTTAGTTTTCCAGGCTGGTCAACTTGAAGAATGTGAAGACCATTGCTCAACTCAGCTGGGACCGGCTCCCTGCTGTCCTGTCCCATAAGATCCCTCTTTTTCTGCTAATTACTAACTTACTTATCTCCAGGAGTAAACTCTTAGCACATTCCTTTTGAGTGCCCCTGGGCTGCCTTTCTGACCTATGGCACGTGTCTCTTTAGCTACTAATCCTATTTAACTAAAGACTCAGCCAGCAGTTACCACATAAACTGATGATACTGACTTTTCCAGGAGAAAAAGACTACAGCGAATTTCTCATTGCTCTGTCTTCTTAACTCGGATTGCTTGCACTCATTCATGTCCTGCAAATTCAATGAACCTGGGTTTTGTGTTGTTTGGGATTAGTGACTCTGTGTTATGATTTATCATTATTGTTAACAAATCCTGTCTTGGTCCCTTCAAGCTGCTATAATAAAATGCCATGAAGTAAGTGCCTTATAAACAACCTGAGCTCCTTGCTCACAGGTCTAGAGGCTGGGAAGTCCAAGATCAAGGCTGTAACAAATGATAGCACAGATAAAGAGGGCCAGCTTCCAGATTCGTGATGGCATCATCTCCCTGACTCACACAGGGGACATTGGTGATCCTGTTCATGAGTGCTCTGCCTTCACAAACTAACCACCTCATAAAGTCCCCAATGCATTAGACTATGGGTTAAATACATTTGCAAATAAGCCATAATATCAGAAGAAAATGACAGAGGTGGTCCAGGAACATAGCCTCAGACTGTTGTCTACTAAGTCAAAAGTTACTTCTGCTATAATTGCTACTTAAATTACTTTCAGCTAAAGAAAGTATGTAACTGGTGATAACTCAGTGGCAGAGAAGTCCAAGTTTGATCTCCAGTACTTTCAAAAAAAAAAAAAAAGTGGGGATACATTGTAACAACAATCTTCAAAAGGCACTATTGTGTGAGAGAACAAATTATAGAGGTCTGCATTATATTGATTTTCTAACATTATTACAAGAAATAAGCACAAAATTAGTGGCTTAAACAGCACAAATTTATCATACTTCAGATTATAATTTAGTGTAAGTCTCACCAGGCTAAAAATGTCAGGACTGCTTTCCTTTCTGGAAGATTCCTGCTTTATACACCTGGTAGCATGATTTGGTCCTATCTAGTTGTACGGCAAGTCTCTGCTCCTTGTCTCATCTCTCCTTTCAGCTAGGGAGGTCTCCCTTAACCCTAGCAACCCCTTCCTGCTCCTTGCATGTAACCCCTAATAATTTAAAACCAACAACCACATATCAAAACTTTCTCATCCTGCATCTCTTTGAGCATCCATCCGAGTTCACAGCTAAGAAGGCTTCCTCACGTTTAAGAATCTTTTTCACTGGACTGGCCCTACCCAGTTAACCTAAGCAGATGAGGGAGGAGAATGCAGAATGACTAAGAAGAGGGAGGCTATCCTTTTGGCAATAAAAAAAGCATTGTGGTTGTGTAGTGGTGAGACCTGCGGAGCCGCGGATACCCTGAAGCCAACAGACCAGAATAAAATGATACAGTTAACATGTGCACCTTATTTTTTTTTTATAGAAAAACCATTTTAAAGTATATTTTAATTATTTATGGGGCAAGAGAAATGACTCAGCAGTTAAGAGCACTTGTTCTTGCAAAGGATCTAGGTTTGGTTCCCAGCACCCACATGATGGCTCACAGCCACCTCTAGCTCCAGTTCCAGGGGAGCCAACACCCTTTTCTAACCTTCATAGTACCAGGTATGCACAGTGCACATACATACACATAGGCAAACATATACGTAAAATAAAACAAATCTAAATACATATTAATTTTAAGCCATCTTTCTAGCCTCTATTTTAATATTTTATAGAAAACATTTAAAAAATATACTGTTCCATTGAATTCACACCTAATGTTACCATTTTATTTTCAACTTAATTTTTTTTATTGTTTGACAATTTTATATATGTATACAATGTATCTTGATCATGTCCAGCCTCCCCATTCCTAACCTCACCATGCTTGCCCTTCCCTCCCTCCCTCCCTCCCTCCCTCATGTCATCTTTTTATTTTTTCCCCATTTTCAACCTTTTTCTGGACACTGCTGAATGCTGAGATGGAGAGAATGATAGGATTTTGTCTCTACCTTTCAAGAGCCAGGGTTCTAAAACAGAAGAAAATCCCATAAACCCTTCATTTTAATTGAACATTGTCGGGAGTGGGTTAGAAGTATGCTTTGGGGTCAAGAGGGCTATCCTAGGAAACCTGGGCTTCATTCTAGAGGCAATAGAGAGCTGCTGAGGACTTTACAACTAGGAACTGACCCTGCCAGTTGTATTTTCATCACATGGTCCTGTCAGCCATAAATAAGATTGACATGAAGGCAGCGTAGCTAGTCAGAGAGAGCAGAAGACCGATGCAGAAATGGCGGGTCCTCAAATGAAAAGCCTAAGGTTTAGGATGACAGTAGTAAGAACAGAGAGATCTGCTAAATATGGACTAAGTAAACTATGCCCGAGGGTGTGATGAAGACTGAGGAGACGGAGGAGTCTGAATGACTCAGACCCTGACTCAGGTCACTAGGTGGCTGGTGGTGCCATTAGCTGAGAAAAAAACAAAAACAAAAACCAAAAACATACAGAGTAAGAAGTTTTCAGGCTGAGCTAATGGTCCCTGTTTTAGACAACATTTAGGTATAAGGTGCCTGGAAAATGATGCAGAATGTGTGCCCAGTAAGTGAGGAAGCTTTCATCTAAGCTACTTAATTTCTCTCTCGCTACTCCGCTGGGGCCTCTTGATCTCTAAGATGCCACCTTTGTAATGAAAACCTAGGGTTTGTGTGTGTGTGTGTGTGTGTGTGTGTGTTTACATTTTACCCAGAATTCAACAATTAGTAATATTCATCTAGTATGTTTCTGGGAAACTGTGAACTACATTAATATTTTTGGTGAGACAGGTGTCATTATGTAGTCCAGC
>JADRCD010200810.1:0-23307 GCA_019843815.1 Montemys delectorum
ACACACACACACACACACACACACACACAGAGGACTAGAGGAAGACATTCAATGACTTCCATACCCACAAACTCACATGAACATGAACATTACACACACACACACACACAGAAATACGACTATAAGCCAGGCATGGTGGTATGAACCTGCAATCTTAGTACTCAGGCATAAGAGGGATGAGAGTCTTCTGAAGATGAGGAAAGTCTAGTGTACATAGCAAATTCAGGGCCAGTCAAGGCTATATAGTGAGATAGCTGTCAGGGTAGGAGTGGCTGGCAAGATGACTCAGCAGGTAAAGGCATTTGTTGCAAAGCCTGATAATCTTCTCTGATCCCCAAAACCTCATGGTGGAAGAAAAGCCATTTCCATGAATTTCTCCAATTGCTTCATGTGTACAGTAGCATGCAAGTACCCATATACATACATATACAAATATATGTATGTAATTTTAAAATTTTTTTTAAAAATTGGAAGGAGGGAGGAAAGAAAGGAGGGAAAGAGCAAGGTAGAAACCAGTCTCTGAGACAATAGGAAGAATTCTAAAGGAAGGGGGAGGGGGGATGAGAAATATATACTTTGTGTGTCACAGAAGCAGGAAGGAAGGCAGGAAGGAGAAGAAAAAAACAAGGATTCAGGGGAGAGCATGGAGTAAGAGCAGACGATGTATCACATGTGGACAGCAATTTCATAGCAAAACTCTGTTGCGGGAAATATTAAAAAAAACGAACTGACACGTTCCCACCCTAGTGCTGGCAACTCTCAGTCTCATCTCATGGAAACTCTGGCTCAGAACTCCACAGTCTCTCCACCCAACTCTCTAGGTTCCCACTGGTGGTCGCTACCAGGCCAACCCCGTGCTTCAAATCCCCCACAGCCTTTGTGGTACACATTTGGCAAACCCTCGCTTTGCTGCTGAGTCACCACACGAAGGAAAATGCAGCCCAAACTTAATTTAGAAACAATGGTAATTCAATCTCTGAGCACAACAACTAAAACCTGATCTTATAAGCCTTATTAAAATCTGTTTCCTCCAGCAGTGAATCCTAGCAGATCCACCAAGATACCTGGAAACTCTAGCAGCTACATCTTACCCCTCTGCTGTCCCATTCCAAAGTGGACCTAACTCTCTCCTGCTTCCTCTCTTCCTCCATCCAACCCGGAAGTCCTGCCTACTCGCCCAGTGGCCCAGTGATTGGCTCCTTTATTCATTAGGGGATTGCTTCACAAGAAGCTGCCTGAGTATGTGACTCATTCCTCATTCCAGACAGCCTCTCTTAGTAGAGCAACCAGCACAGAGCCATCCACAACAAAACTCATTTCTTCATATGCTACAAAAATTAATTTAAAAAAGAATGCGTAGATCCATAGAACAGCACAGAGTGAAGTGGTTGGAAGAATCTGGCTTCTGGAAGCCCAGCCCAGTTGGAAAAAGGCTTACCTAGCATGCAGGAAGTCCTGAGCTTGATCGCTAGTACTACCTAAACCCAACATGTGGTGCATGCCTGTAATTCCTGCATTCAGGCAGTAGAGGCAAGAATATCAGAAGTTCAAACCCATCCTCTATCTGCTGTGCTGGCTAGTTTTACAACTATTGGACACAAGCTAAAGTCATCTGAGAGGAGAGGACCTCAGTTAAGAAAATGGCCCCATAAGATTGGGCTATAGGAGAGCCTTCGGGGCATTTTCTTAATTGGTGATTGATGCGGGAGGCCCAGCCCATTATGTGTGGTGCTACTGGTGGGCTGGTGGGCCTGGATTCTATAAGAAGGCAAGCTGAGCAAGCCATTGGGAAGTAAGCCTTAGCCTCACCCCTCCATGACCTCTGCATCAGCAGGCCTCCAGGTTCCTATCCTGACTTCCTGTGGTGGTTTGACTGAAAATGGCTCCCATAGGCACATAGGGAGTGGCACTATTAGGAGATGTGGCCTTGTTGGAGGAAGTGTGTCACCAAGACTGGGCTTTAAGGTTTCAGAAGATCAACACCTAGGCTGGGTGGCTCACGCTTCCTTCCTGCTGCCTGAGGACCAAGATATAGAACTGTCAGCCCCTCTCCAGCCCCGTGTCTGCCTGCATTGTTCCCTGCTTCCCACCATGATGGTAATGCACTAAACCTCGGAATTATAAGCCAGCCCCAATTAAATGTCTCCCTTTATAAGAGTTGCCATGGTCATAGTGTCTCTTTACAGCAATAGAACCCTAACTAAGACATTTGCTTTGGTGATAGACTGTTGTAACGCGGAAGCCAAAGAAACCCTTTCTCCGCCCAAGTTGCTCTGGTCATGGTGTTTCACCACGGCGACAGTAATCTTTGTAGGTTAAAATGGTGGCCCGCGTCAGGCCCAGAGCTCAGGCTGCTGGGTAAGGAGGGAGACGGGAAGTTTTGACTGCATGCTGGGACTGCCAGAGCTCAGCTTGTGGGTCCTCACGGAGGCCAGGTTCTAGCTCTTGGGGCTGGGAACGGAGGGTGGGCCCGAGGGCGGGCTCTAGAAGGGAAAGGAGGGGGGAGCGGGGAGAGCTTTGGCTGGGTCCCTAGGGAATGAGAGAGTCCTAGGCTTGTTCCTGCAGGCAGCTTGGCTTGGTGGAAACCATAGCTGAGCGCGCAGGGAGGCCTCCTGCGGGAGATTAGGCTCTTTAGAGGAAGGCCTGCTCCATTGCTCCAGCACGAAGGATCCCGATGAGAAGAGGCAGTCCGTGGTTTTAAGGTGTTTATTGTCAATGGCGGAGAACTGTGATGAGTGAAACTGTACCTCACTTTCTCAGGGCGGGCCTGAGGTTAAATACCTTTTGCAGGGAGGAGTGTCTGGGAAGTGGAGCTTAATTAGCTAAGCCCTCCAGGCCTTCAGGTGCCTCATTAAAATGGAGATCTGTCTGTGGTCACCATGTGCTCTACCTGTGGAGGGGCTTAGGGCATTGCCCTACATGACTGATGGCCACAGACCTATGGAGTGAAAAGCTGTGGCCTCGTGTCAGGAGCCTGGTGTCTAAGAGCATGTGGCAAATGCCTGCCGTCCCTTGCAGGATAATCTGCTGGGTCACCAAGGTTTAAACCTAGCTCAACCAGAAAACAGGCTGCCTTTCATGGTCCCACAAACCCTAAGACAACTACCAAGTAAGTTCAAAGATAGCATAGACGACAAGAGATCATGTGTGTGTGTAATGAAAAGTAAATGAAAAAAGAGAACCTGAGGTCACATAATCCTGGTTCAAAGTATGGCTGGGAAATCCTATGCCCTAGGGAGGAAAGCCTACTACTTTTTCTAAACATATGTTATTAAACTATTTTCTAAGAATCTGTTTATACCCATAGATCTGTGCCACTTTCAACTTAGGTCAGAGAAGTTTCTTTGTACAGAGCGGTGTTGTCCAGCCTATGACTGTCCCCTCCATACTGACTTACACCCACCTTCTTGTTATAAGATAGAAGTAATTTTCCTGTTATTTGTGTTATTTAAAGTGGATTCTTGGGCTGGAGAGATGACTCAGAGGTTAAGAGCACTGACTGCTCTTCCAGAGGTCCTGAGTTCGATTCCCAGCAACCACATGGTGGCTCACAACCATCTATAACTCAGATGCTCTCTTCTAGTATGTTTGAAGATAGCAACAGTATACTCACATACATAAAATAAATTTTAAAAAATTGTTTAAAAAAAAGACATTTTAAAAAAATTTAAAAATTAAAAAATAAATAAATAAAATGGTGGGCAGTGGCGGCACATGCCTTTAATCCCAGCACTTGGTAGGCAGAGGCAGGTGGATTTCTGAGTTCGAGGCCAGCCTGGTCTACAGAGTGAGTTCCAGGATAGCCAGGGCTACACAGAGAAACCCTGTCTCAAAAAACCAAAAAAATAAATAAATAAAATAAAATAAAATGGATTCTTTCTATTACTGGAATGTGAAATATTCAAGGAGAGAGATAAACTGTCTATGATAGGAAAAGACCTTTGGGGAGGAGGAAAGCAGCCTTAATGCAAATAAGCATTCCAAAGATATGTCTAGCATTGCAACCCAGTCGTGGAAGCGTGGAGCATGCTCACGGGTGCCACCTCTCCTCACGGGTGCCACCTCTCCTCTGATTAAGTGCATCTATGTTCCTCAATAGCTGACGCTCATGTTCTCACCCCAACAGGTGCCACGGAATTCCGTGGAGAGCATTTTGAAATCAGAATGGTTGTAAAAACCCCAGAGCAAAGCCACATTCACGCTTCTTCTATTTGCACAGTCACTTGCAAACCAGCCTTTTGAACCTTAAGGCATTTACCCTGGCTTAGTTCTTTCAATCTTGGGCTTATAGATAAGGAGGCATGCAAGAAAGAATTTCACAGATTGGGGGAGGGGGAGGACTGAAAAAAAATCCTTACATGGGGGAAATTATTCCACATAGTAGTTTAACCAAATAGTTTACTGTATGGCGACCTCTACTGGCCATATAAATGAACCACTAAAGCTGGAAAACAAAACAACAAACAACACCAAAAACCCAGCTGATTCAGTTTTGTTAGTCAAGAACTTGAAAATACAATTTGAGAGAAATGCTATTTAGAATTTTTAAGTTCCATGGCACTCTGAATAATTTTAATTTTAAAAAAGATTCTATATATTTCAAACTTATGAGGTAGAGAAAATAATATTGTTCTGATTATAAAAAGGTAAAGAAATATTAAGATATGTTCTATGGAGGTGTGGTGAGGTATGGGGAAAGGGGGTGTCTCAGCGGGCCCATGCAGAGGCATCCCTTCCCCCTGAGGGACCAGCCATATGACAGTATAGTATAGAATAGAGTGTATTCAGGGCATGGGGAGGGGAGTTAAGAGAGTAGTAGAGGCAGAGAAAGGCAAAAAGGAGAGAGTAGAGAAGTAGAGACCAGCCATGACCATGTGAAGAAAAGGGGGAAGGGAATGTTGAGAACAGGAGAGTGGGAGAGCAGGAGAGCAAGAGGGCAGGAGGCAAGAGAGAGAGGCAAGAGTAAGAGAGAGAGGAGGGGGCAAGCAGCCCCTTTTATAGTGGGCCAGGCCTACCTGGCTGTTGCCAGGTAACTGTGGGGGTGGAGTTCAGACAGAATACCAACAAATATAATAAACACACACCTGCTACCTTATTATACCTTAACATTTTGGCAGATTTACCAGTCTATGTGTGTATGTATGTATGTAGGTGGGTATTATGTGTGTATTTATATGTATATGTGTGTGTCTGTATGTGGGTATGTATGTATATGCATGTTTGTTTATTGGAGGGTAGAGAAGCAGTTAAGATGGAGCCTCACTCAGTAGCCTTAGCCTAAACTTCTGGGATTAAAGGCTTGACCTAAAGGCTTAGATTTAGGTTTTGTTTTAGGGTAGAAGCAGTTGGCTAAAGACTTAACCAGAGCACCAACTCCAGGTTTCCCAACATACTAGGCTTGCCCAGACTCTAGAGAGGAAAAAAGCAGAAATAATGCAGTTACATCAAGGGAAGGGTTTTAATCAGCATAGCTATTTGGGAACACTCGAGGCAAGGATTTCCACCCATCTTCTTTTCTTTTTTTTTTTTTTTCTTTTTTGGGGTGGTGGTGGTGGTTTTTGAGACAGGGTTTCTCTCTGTATAGCCCTGGCTGTCCTGGAACTCACTCTGTAGACCAGGCTGGCCTCGAACTCAGAAATCTGCCTGCCTCTGCCTCCCAAGCGCTGGGATTAAAGGTGTGCGCCACCACTGCCCTCCACCCATCTTCTAAGTGCTGGCAGAGCTTTAGACTTAAATACAGGAAAGTGTAGGGCAGGAGCAAGGGTAAGGCATTGCTGCTATAAAACCAAGCAATCTGGTTGATCATTATCAAATCTGCTGGAGATGGCCTCAAGAAGCTCCTACTGATGGAGGGAACATGGGAGAGAACATCCTCACAGGCTCAGCATCGTCCTTAAACACAGAGAAGCGTCACCACCGTAACCACATCTTACGTGGTAACCCTTCCCAGAGACCTTGAAAAAAAGAACAGACACACTGCCTTATTGGTTGTAGTCTCTGCCAAAATGTTCCTTCCAGACCTTACTACATCCCCTCAATGGCTCTCTGCCTCTCCACATACGGGACATCTTCAGACTCCCACCTCAGATTTTAAAAATAATAAAATTGTAAATTACCAAAAACAAAAATGTTGAGGTTCAGTCTGTTGCTATGTAGTGTAATGCTAACTAGTGGCCCCCAAGGTCTGGTTGCCCCCGGGGACTAGGAACCCTCCCATTCACCAAGTGATTTTGCCCTCTCCCTCCCCCCTCCCCAGGGCCGAAAGTTATCCCTGATTGGTCAATAAAGATGCCTACACCCTACATGTTGTAGCTTGGAAGAAGAGAGGCAGCCAGGGCTTCAGTTTCCAGGTTTGAGGTTTGAGAAGGAGTAAGTCAGATAAGAGTGGCCCAGACAGAACATGGCAAGTTATGTCTCTGGGTTATTGACAGGAAAGTAGACAAATTAGTTTAGAGAGTTGGTATCTGCCCAGCTCTCGTGCTATTAAGGCTTGTTATAAATGTAAAGGTTTTGTGTCTTTTAACTGGGAACTAAGGTAGAACTCTAGAATTAATTACTACCGCAACACAAAAAAAGCAAAAAGCAAATGGAAGGCCCATTTCATAGAACTTGAGGTTAGATTCTCAGTACAGGAACAACCTGTTCCCATCACAAAGTTCCTCCTGCTTGGAGCTGGTCTTATTAGACATGGGGACCTGTCTAAGAGGCTCTGCTACCTCTGATGATACAGATTTACAACAAACTGGAGGCTCCCATGTAACTTTTTGTAGGACTTCAAGAGTACTTAATAAAAGTTGGAAGCTGGGCTAGAGATGGAGCTAAATTGGTAGGGTGTTTGCTTAGCATCCTTCAACTCCTAGGCTTAATCCAAGCTCAACAGAAACTGACCATAGTGGCACACACACGAGTAATCCATGGAGAACAGAAGTGAGAATGTCGTCCTTAGGTACATAGAAAGCTTGAGACCAGCCTAGGTTCCATAAGATGCTGTGTTAACAAACAAAACAGAAACACTGACAGTAGGAGGCCTCAGTCATCATTATGTTTGGGCCTTCAGCCTTGAGGACAGAGTGAGAGAAGTTAGGTAGTATCCATGTTTAGACAGATATCCCTTCAATGAAACATAGCTATGGATTGAGCCAGAGGAACTCAAGATTTTAAAACAAGGGAGACTGATGCAAATTAAAGGCAGGTTTTCTGTGCTTCCCAGCTTTTGGTTGCTTGGGGGACCCATACAATGTCAGTGATTATTAAAAAAGTCACTCGTTTCTAAATATTGTCATCCTAGCTATATACATGTAGCTCAAGAAGGTACTGCTTGATGTTTTCCCCTGTTAACACTTTCAACTTCCACTTCATAAGAACACAGGGTTTTCATGACAGACTTTTATGAACATAAAACATATGTAATATATATATGAAATACATATATATATATACATATATATGAAATGTATACTTTTCTGCTGGATGAATTTGAAAGGGGGTAGATAGATAAGGACACTTTTATGTCCTATATAAGAGTGCACATATTTTTATTATGAGCCCTTCATATTGTACAAAGGAATCTACACATTGTAAATTGCTCAGCACCTGCACTCCACTATGGCTGTGTATAGTTAACCTCTAGCCCAGGTGGTGCCCAGAAAAGACACTAGGCTAAGTAGCCTTGAGAATCTACAAGCCCAAATGCACAGAGAGACAATAGCAAGAAGAAAGAGAAAGGGGTAAGGAGAGATGGCTGACCAGCTCACCACAGAGAGATAAGACTAAACTGTGGAAATGATTAACTTGTCTCTGTTCCCATCCCCTATACAGTGTGTGAGCTGGAGATGAGACTTAAGGCATCCAGGATGCTGAGCTACTGTCTCAAAACTGATAGCAATCTGAGTATCTGCAGACTCCATTCCTTTCTCTGCTTACTGGCATTTATGGTTAGAAGTAGCATAACCTACATAATTCTAATTAGAAATTGATTCACCATTGAAATAATGGCCTTTCTCACTGTTGGTGAAGATAAAAATCCAAGGACTGGTTTTAGGGTTGGTGATGTTAGAGATGGAGCCCAGGTTCTTTAGTACCACCATCAAAACACCAAAGTTTCTATGGATGATGTAAGTGTAGCTCATGATAACAAAGGTAAGACAATGTTCACAAGATTCTGTGCAAAATTATTTGAAAGCCATAAAAAAGCAGGGGAAAATATTGCCATGTATTTATACTATGACAGAGACCAGCCTAAGTGCTTTCTTTGTCCTAAATTTCAACCCTCAACACTCCTATAAAGGAACTTCTATGCTAACTTCATTTTTCCTTGGGCCAGACAGTTAATGAGGGACAGAGTCTACAGGCAAATGCAGTCAGTGCCCCTTTACTCTGATGCTGATGCCTTACCAAGAGTCCTGGCAAGTGCATGGACATCCTGCTGATGCCTGGCTTCACTAAGCTCCTCCTCCCCCTATGATTCTAGGGGCTACTAACCACATCCAAAATGTACAGACAGTACTTCTTTTCTAAAACCTAACTACACAGAACTGAACATCTCCTTGACAGAAAGACCTCTGCATCCCTGAGCACAAGGAAGTTAACATTTCTGACTGGCTCTGGTGACTGGGACCTAAGATGAAGATGAGCTCAACATGCTGTTGAAACAAACTGTTATTCTTTTCCAGCCAACATAATCTTGCATTAAGAAAGAAAAGTTTAATAGGTTATGGCACAGCTAGTTATTAAATGGGAGGCTTCTGCAGCCCTGCCTCGAGCTCTCCTGACTTATTTGCAAAGGATGCTGCGACATGAATTTGGGCTAAGTATTTAGAGAAAAATAGAATGTCGAGAGAAGTTTTTAAAGAATGGAGCATGTCAATTCTGGTTTGTAACCATTCTCTGTATTCCCCAGGACACTATAGGAAAAGAGAGAGAGAAGTGTGGAGTCAGGGTTCTGGGCTCTTATCTCACTAAGTAGAAAACTCACTAGCCTCAGGAGAATAATAATACTTGCTATAAAGCAGATTTATCCTCAGTGAAACCATGGGTTAACAAATGTAGCTACCTGTAACAAGAGCCTGGAAAGGTAAATAAACTTATACATATAACACACTTAGGAAAGTACCTGACATCTATTAGTCACACAACAAATGTTAGAAGTATACTATAGAGTCAGAATGCTGGCCTTCCCTCCCCCCAATTCATATGAGGGAACCTGATGTTCAATGGAGTTCAACATGAGATCTTCATGGTACATGGTAGCCCACATGTATAATCCAGTTACTCAGAGAGCTGAGGTGGGGACCTGGATTTCAACCCAATGCTAGACTATATGTTGAGTCAGCCTCATGAACAAAATAATTTTTTAGAAAATAGATAGGGCCTTCTGGGAAATGATTAGGTGCTAAGACATTTACCATCATGGGTGGGATTAGTGTCCTTATAAAAATCAGGTCACAAGGAGCTGGTTGCCCACCTACCATGTGAGGACACAGGGAGAGAGTGAGCTCTCACCAGACACATCGTTGGAGCTTTTCCAGCCTTAATAACTTTGAGGAACAAATTTCTATTGTTTACACTGATCCAGTCTATTGCATTTTGTTATAATTGTTCAAATGGACTAAAAGAGTGCTGGATATGACAATTATTATCACCACTAACACCTGGCCCGAGGGACTCTGTCTAACCACTCATACAAAAAGTGGCAAAAAACTGCAGTGGGGGAGGGGGCGTTGCTGGGATGGATGAGCCAGACACCTAGAGTAATGGAAATTTCCATGAATCTGTGCGTGTGGTCCAAGCTAAGACTCCTAGCAATGGGGGATATGGAGCCTGAACTGGCCATCTCTGGAGGGACTGGGATACTAATCCAACCACAAAACCTTTGACCTACATTTTGTCCTGCCTACAAAATGTACAGGAGTAAAGATGGAGCCGAAATTGAGAGGATGGCCAACCAATGACTGGTCTAGCTTGAGACCCATTCCATGAAAGGAAGCCTACCCCTAGCACTGCTAATAATACTCTGCTATACTTGCAGAGAGGAGCCTAGCATAACTGTCATCAGGGAGGCTTTACCCAGCAACTGATGAAAACAGATGCAGAGACCCCCAGCCGAACATTTAGGTGGAGCTTGGGGAACCTGTGGAAGAAGGGGAGGAAGGATTTTAGCAGCCAGAGAGATCAAGGACGCCACAAGAAAACCTACAAAATCAACTAACCTGGGCTCATAGGGATCTGCAGAGACTTAACAGACAACCAGGGAGTCTTCACGGGCCTGACCTAGGCCCTCTGGACATAGTTGTGTAGCTTGGTCTTAAGATGAGACTCCTGGCAGCAGAAGGCGTTGGCTCCAACGGCCTTTGGAGCCCTTTCTCCTACTGGGCTGCTGTTTCTGCCTCGATAGATGCACCTAGTTTTACTTGAACTTGATATGCTAAGGCTAGTTGATATCCATGGAGACCTCTCCTTTTTTGAAGAGAAAGGGAGAAGGGGTAAATAGAGGAAAGTGGAGAGGTGGGAGGAAAGGACTGGGAGGAGAGGATGGAGGGGAAACTGAAGTCAGGATGTAAAGTAAACAAATGAAGAAAAGCAGAAGTTGCATTGAAGGCTCTATTTTTTTTTTTTTTTTTTTTTTTTTGTGGGTAATCACAGCAAAGTCTTAACAGTATTTGAGTTTATTTGTTGTGGTCCTGGGTCTTGAACTTACCATCTACTAGCTAGCACTCTAACATTGAGCTATATCTGAATCCCTTACTGGTCATTTGGTCAATTGGTTTGTTCTTGAGGTAGAAACCAGCCTCAACCTCCACAGTGCTGGAATTATAGGCATGCACAGCCATATCATCTGGCCTATTTAATTTTTAAAAGTGAAGTTTTCAAATTATGTGAAAGTTTTAACTAATAGGAATGATTTGGGGCTGGGGAGATGGCTCACTTGATAAAATGCTTGCAGCACAAGCACAGGATCTGAGCAAAATTCCTAACACTCATGTAGGAAAGCCAGGGTCTTGTGGCTGGGGAGACAGAGCCAGGCAGATCACTGAAGCTCACTGCCCAGCCATCATAGGTGAATTAATGAGGCTACAGTAAAAGCAAAAAACAAGGTAGTGGGAAACTAAAGTAGATGAGGTTGACCTTTGGCCCAAGACAGCAATCTCAGAACTTTTGAAACAGAAACAGGAGAACTGCTGCCCAAACATGGTCTGATCTAAGCATAGAGTTGTGTGAATACAACCTGAGTTCCTGTGAGGGAACTCCAAGAAAACAAGAGTCTTGTGACCTCAGTTCTTCAAAAACATGAAACTGTTCTTGAAATGTGTTTTTATGCCCTGCCAGGTGTAGCAGGTAGGACTGAATTTACCACAGATTATTCATCACAACTGGCTATTGTTATTTGTTATTTGTTTATATGTCTGTGTGAGAAAACTTGTTTTTAACACAAGCAGCTTGTCTTTGTGATTGCCTACTTTACTCAAATGACTCTTCTCAAGCCTCAAAGTATAAAATGTACGATGCTCTAAATAAAGCTGGCTATTAGTCTGCCTCATGTATTGGCTCATTCTCCAAGTCCCACCGTCATTCTCGAGTGGAAATTAAGTGGAGCCATGAATCCTGTATCAGATGACAATTGGATTTATCTAATCAAAATCATTCTTGATATCTTGCTATTAAAATATAAAGACTTGGATGTTAGAACACTGTCCAAGAATGGAGTCATGTAAGGAGAATTCTGAGTGTTTGTGAAAAATCATAACAACAACAACAACAATAAGAGGAGGGGGAAGAGGAAGGAGACGATGAAGGAGGAGGAGTCTAAAGACTTCAATTTCTTCAAAAACATGAAATGTGTTTGTGAGAGTTTATTTCAGATTATCCCTGACAACAGGCTATTGCTGTTTGTTTAGATGCTTCTATGTAAAAACATGTTTTAGCACATGCAGTTTGTCCTTGTGATTGGACACTTTACTCCTGTGACTCCTCTTAACTCTCAGAGTATAAACTCTGATTGTCTGATGCTTTGAATAAAGGTGGCTATTGCATGAGAATTTAGTCTGCCTGATTTATCTGCTGATTCCCCAGGTCCCACTACCTCTAGGGCCTTGACTGCACAAGTTTGAGGGCATCCTGATCTACATAATGAATTATTATTATCAGGTCAGACTGAGCTAGAGAGTGAGAGCATGCCTCAAAACAAAGCAGATGTTTTCCGTTCTGTCTGTCTGTTTGTTTTTGAAAACAGGCTTTCTCTGTGTAGCTCTAACTGACCTGGAATTCTCTTTGTAGACCAGGCTGGCCTCAAACTCACATGTACCATCATGACCGGCTATTTTTCTATTCTTTCGAGTATCAGTTTTTAACTTTGACTATAGAAAATGTGACACATGTATTCATCAGACTCTTACTTTTCTAGGCATTAAGGACACAGTATAAATAAGACATACTATATTAGGGAGGGTTCTCTAAAGTAACAAAATTTATAGATTATCTTTGGGATTTATTATATATAATGTATATATATGTAATTTATGTTATAATATGTGGGGATATATATATATGATTTATTAGAATGGCTTACAGGCTGTGGTCCAGCTAATCCAACCATGGCTGGTTTTGAATGGGAAGTCCAAGAATCCAGTAGCTGCTCAGTCTACATGGATACATGTGCCGGTTGGCTTTCAATATACACTTGCAGTAGGCTCTAATGCCAGTGAAGGAATGGACTTGCTAGCAAAGTGAGGCCAAGCAGGCAAAGAGTAAAGGTTTCTTTCTTCCATGACCTTAGACAGGACTCCAACACAATGTGTGGCCCAGATTAAATTGTGTCTTTCCCATCAAGATCAGGAATAAAGGCATGTATAGTCTCCACCTTAAAGATGTAGACTAGAAATGGCGCTGATTGCATTTTTTTGTTTGTTTGTTTTTTTCCGAGACAGGGCTGTATAGCCCTGGCTGTCCTGGAACTCACTCTGTAGACCAGGCTGGCCTCGAACTCGGAAATCCGCCTGCCTCTGCCTCCCAAGCTCTGGGATTAAAGGCGTGCGCCACCAAGATTGTTGTTTTAAAAAATTATCCTAGTCAGAAGCCACACCACCCAAAAAGCCCGGCCTCAGATTGACAGGGAATTTAGCAGGTCCCAGCCAATCGGAAGCCAAGCTCGAGCCACTAGCTCATCCTAGCGATGCGATTGGCTGACTTCCACGCCCATCGCTAGCCAATCGGCGCACGGCGCCAGCTGAGGCCCTACGGGCGCTTTCGGTTTAACATGGCGGAAACTGTGTCCTCAGCGGCCCGGAGCGCGTGGAGCCGGGCGGGCCGGACAAACGCGGACTCTCCGGAGGAGGAGGAGGAGGCGGCGGCGGGAGACGACGCGCAACGACTCCAGTGCCAGATGCAGCTCGGGGCCCCGAGAGGGGAGGACAACGCGGAGCTTGTGACTGAGGCGGAGGCCGTGGCTGCGGGCTGGATGCTCGACTTCCTCTGCCTGTCTCTGTGCCGAGCCTTCCGCGACGGCCGCTCCGAGGACTTCCGCCGTACTCGTGACTGCGCCGAGGGTGAGTGCGGGCTACCCGGGCCGGGGGCTGCGTCCAGGCCCGAGACCCGCTTTCCCGCACTCGTCCGGGCGGGACCGCAGGCGGGAGGCCGCGGCTCCGCCCAGACCGCGCGAAACCGGCCGCTTCCTATTTGCTGGAAGCCCTCGCTCCCGCCCCCACCCCTTCCACGTCTCCCGACGGAATGTTTGTTTAAGACAGCCACCGCCTCCTTCTAGGTCTGTAACAGATGAATGTAGAAAAATTTTAAGAAGGGGCGGGATGCGGATGCCAAGGGAGGTAGGACAGCTTGTCAGATGCTTATCTCGTAAGCCAGGGAACCTGCGTGTGATCCCCAGAGCCCGTACAAAAAAGTTTAACACACGTGCACTTACAGCACGGGTAAGACAGACAGGTGGATAGAGTTCACTGACCCCTCACCTAACCTGATTTGGCAAGCTTTAGGCCAATGGAAGGCCAAAAACAAAGGCCTGGGGAAGACGGGACGCAGAAGAGATGTTCGCTCAGCAGTTAAGAGCACTAACTGGTCTTCCAGAGAACCGGGCTAAATTCTTAAAATTTACGTGGCAAAGTTTTAAACTCAAGGAGATCAAATTTCTTCTTTTGGCCTCAGCAGGCACTACTAGTATACACATGTTACCCAGACAGACATGCAGGCAAAATACCCATATTCATAAAATAAAAATAAGTCAGTCTTTTGTTTAAATGTTTAAACAAATGTTTTTGTTCAAAGTTTGACAGTGCCTGAAAAATGAGACCCAAGTTTGTCCTCCGGCCTGTGTGTGGGTGAGAGAGATCCAGGAATATGGTTGGCTTACCTGTATACATATTCCCTGCCAAGTGCATCTTTGTTTTTGTTCAAATATTTAAGAAATAAGTGTTTTAAAGTTGATTATGAATTGAACAAGTTCAATGGAAACCTTGACAGATGTATACTATTTCCTAAAATACAAAGAATTTCATGGTATAAATTTCAAAGTAGTGATTTGATACATTTTATAATTTAGATGTGAATTTATAATTTTATAAATTTATAATTTTATAATTGATGTGTACTACTTGTAAAAAAACAATTTTGAGTATCCGTTTCACATTTAAGTTATGTTTTGTAAGAACAGTAATATTACAACTTTTTTCTGATTTTTAAAAAATATTGATTAGAATCTACAGTTCTAAATTTATGATCAGTTTTTGTTAAGTATTATATTAGGGTTCTCTAGAGTAACAGCTTTTTAAGAATCCAGTAATCTTCAGTCTGTGATGCTGATGTCTTCATTGTATGCTAGAATCCCACTTCATATGATCCAGGTAAGCAAAAATAATTCCTAGATGTGCCCAGCCATTTTTAGGTTTTAGTTAATTCTATATGTAGTCAAGTTGAAAACTAAGAATAGCCATCACTGTTTATAAACTAATATTTAACACTGTATTGTGTCTACACAGTAGGTATACTAGTTTTTGATAACATTTTAATAAAAGTTTTTTTGTTTTAATCTTTTAGCTATTATTCATGGACTACCCAGGCTTACAGCTTACCAGTTGAAAACTGTATATATATGTCAGTTTTTGACAAGAATTGCAGCTGGAAAGTCCCTTGGTAAGTATAAATTTTTATTTTATATTTTGAAATCTTTTAACTTATTTCTAAATATAACACATGGAAAATGGATAATCATATTTTCCTGTTTTAGGGGTTGAGAAAGTTTACCTACGTGCATCTGTCATACACATAAGCATATCTAAAGCAAGCAAATATAATTTTATCTTTCTAGAACAATGACTCTCAAACTTTACCCTGCCTCAGGTTATGTTTCAAAGAGTGTCTTAAAACAGTAGAGTCAGCCGGGCAGTGGTGGCGCACGCACTCCTTTAATCCCAGCACTTGGGAGGCAGAGGCAGCTGGATTTCTTGAGTTTGAGGCCAGCCTGGTCTACAGAGTGAGTTCCAGGACAGCCAGGGCTACACAGAGAAACCCTGTCTCAAAACAACAACAACAAAAAACAACAACAACCAGTAGAGTCATTCTGTCTCACTATGCGTTTATCTCCCAGATGATTCAGATGTAGTGGGAGGACTACATTTTATACACTCTTGGACATTCAGTTGAAGTTATGTTATATAGCTTAGTTATGACTATATATATATATATATATACACACACACACATACACACACACACACACACACACACACACACACACACGCACACACACATAGAGTTTCCTGGCAGCTATTTAAACTTGATGCTGGTCCTTATACAAAAAAACCCACATGGTTTGTAGCTATAATCTTTCTCCCTAATAATTACAATCATTTTAGATTGTAATGAGCAACTTTGTTCATTTTATCAATCATGACTCATATTTTCAACATGGTCATTTAATGGGCTATTTTGTAAAAATAATTCTGTTGGTTTTTATAATTTACAAAATACTTTCCCAACAATACATGTTGGTCAGCACTTGTTGGTGGTAAATAACTGCTTACTTGCAAAAATGTATTATTTCAGCTCCCATAATATTAGCAGCATACTAAACCATGTCGGGGGCCATGTAGCCTGCTTTATTTGGAGACTGAAATTAAGAGCTCGTCTGACATTATTCCTGGAGAGATTGACACTCTCCCCACAACATGGGAACCCATGACAAACCAAAGTAATACCTCCACCAAAGTCTAACTTGGTGAACCAGCTGGTTTACTGTAGTAGTTGACAGGGTCATGGATAGCTCTGAGGCAGCTGCATGATCAGAAGTTCACACCAGCATGAATGACAGCTCAGCAAAGCTGGAACGTTGGAGCTTTCTGGGGAACTTGGGTCTTCTGAGTTGTTTATTTCCTGAGTCTTTATACACGTCCCTCTAGGATAGAATGTTGGAATTAGGAGAAAACGGGGCTAGAGTGATGCAGAATACAGGGCTACGTAGGGTAGGGCCTGTGGCTGAAGACCATAACTTACAGTACTGTAGTTTATTGGGTGGTTTTGTGAGTCAGAATATTCTAACTGCCTAGCAGTGCTTTTCATACATAGTCACTCCTTATATCTTAGTTTCTTTCCAGGAAATCTTCCACTCAAAACAAGGGATAAAAACAGATTATGAGTAACCCTATGGTTGATTGTTTTTGTTCATTTGTGCAGAGACAGGGATTGAACCCAGGGTCTTGTGTGAATTAGACACATATCTATCCTAAACTTAATCTTTAAAGGTACTAAGATTCTGTTTTAAATATATATCTTAGAAAAATCACTAGGATCAGGTAGCAAGAATCAATGGTTTATCATAATTGAATTGAAAGAGATAGTAGTTAAAGTTTAGGGGTTTTTTGATTTATTGTTTTGTTTGTTTTACAGTGTTATATATGGCTTTTGACTTGCCAGGTGAATGTGCTGTCATCCAGCTATAGCCCCATACGATTTCAGAATATATAATCTTTCTGTGATTGCTTTATAGAAGTACTTCCCACTAGAAATGTTGAAATTTACAATGTTTTAGTTGTTAAGACAACTAAAAGGAAATACAATTCATTTTAATGATATCTTGTTTCTTAACTCAGTAATCCAATATTTTTAAAATATGCCAAATAATATACAAAAAGTTGAGCTATCTTAGCTTGGTATTACGTTTATGATAAAGCATAACTGTTCGCACTGGTTGCCCTGTGACTGCTAAGTGCTTTTAAGTAGCTAGTGGGTACCATATTGGCTTCAGTTTCCAGGCCCACAGAGCTATAAAAACAACAGTATCTCAAGGGGAAAATACATTTATAGCAGGTTTCTCATCTCAAAAGACTTACTTTTATGTGCTCCAGGCTGCCCAGAATCTCATAGTCCTCCTGCCACAGCTCCTGAGCACGGGGACTTATAGGTGTATGCCGCCATACCTGACTCTTAATTTCATAAGATCTGAGACTAGGAATTTCCAGGCCTCCTACAGAACGTAGCTGATGCCCTGTAGGGAAAGGCGAGTTTGTCTTTTCAATTTTGTAGTTTCCAGTCCACCAACCTAATGCCAAGGAAACAATCAGAAGCTTTCTTATTTTTCCTTTCCCTGTAAAATACTGCCTGCTCTACCAGATCTTGAGACGCCATCCAAAATAAGACCAGGGAACAGATCAGGTACAGATTGGCGCCTCACCTTCAGGGAGGCTTTCTTGAGGATTTTGTTTTGCCTCGTTTTTGTTCCATGCCTGCTCCTTGTCCTGAACAATGTGATTTTACATTTTCCCACCTGTTTTCTTAGAAAGATGTTTATGCTATCTCTATCACATTAATTCTTCTACTATTGCTTTTGCTATTTGGGGATTTTGGTTTTTCCACATAAATTTTAGGGATTGTTTTTTCCCAGTTCTATGAAAAATGTAACTTGGATTTTGATTGATTGCATCATATCTCTAGATCACTTTCATAAGAATAGCCATTTTGAGAATTGCACCTCCAGCCGGAAGAGGCGGTACGGGCCAGGCGCTGGTCCTGCTGCTGCATCCAACCTTGGCGGGAACCTACGGGCTGTGGCTGGCGATGGCGTCCAGTCGCGGAGCGCTCATCGTGCTGGAGGATGTGGACCGTGCCGGCAAGACCACGCAGGGCCTCAGGCTGGTGACCGCGCTGTGCGCCTCGGGCCACAGAGCCAAGCTGCTGCGTTTCCCCGAAAGATCAACAGAAATCGGCAAACTTCTGAATTCCTACTTAGAAAAGAAAACCGAACTAGAGGATCACTCAGTGCACCTGCTTTTCTCTGCAAACCGCTGGGAGCAAGTACTATTCATTAAGGTGAAGTTGAACTAAGGTGTGACCCTTGTTTTGGACAGATACGCCTTTTCTGGGGTCGCCTTCACAGGAGCAGGTTCTGCTGTGTTTCCAGCAGCTCATGAGCGATAAAAACCTCAATTGGAAGGTGGTTGATGCTTCCAAAAGCATTGAAGATGTCCATGAAGAAATCCGTATGCTCTCTGAGGACGCCATCCGAAATGCTGCACAGAGGCCGCTGGAGGAGCTGTGGAAATAAGCCAGAGCTTCCTTGGCCAGTACTCTGCTCACATCAACACTATTGAGCAGAGATCACAAGACCCCACTCATAACCTGGGACACGCTGTGCATTATCTCCCTCTGCCCACGGCTTGGCTTTTGTGCTCCTGTTTCCATACTGAACCTTAATGGAAACTTGAAGCAATAAAGTAAAAAGCAAAGCTGTAAAAACAAGATTCTGGGACGATAGAAACCAAGTTTTTGAAAATATAAAAACAAAGTTCTGGTGGTCAGGATACTGAGTCAGAATGACCAGGCTAAGACCAACCAAAACAAAAATAACTGGTGGTCGCTGTTAGCATCAGGGCCTCCAAAGCCTGTGGCTTATGGGCGGGTCTCACAGACCTGTTGCCAGAGCAACAACCACCTTATTCCCAGAATCCATTGGGCTCACCTCCCACCTTTACCTGACTTAAAGGTGTCAAAATTAATATATCTCTGCAGTAAGATCTGGATTAAATATCAACTAGATGGGAGTTCAAAATGGCTACTTAATGGCACCCAAGATCCAACTATTCTAAGGGATCTTAGTATATACTGCCAGCAAACTGGTAAATGGAAGGAGGTTCCTTATGTCCAAGCATTTATCTATCTCCGTTCCAGTCCCTCCTTGTGCTCTTCTTGTTCCCCAACCCAACTTCTCTTAGCCGTGAAATCTACACAACCTCCGCTAGAGGATGCTACAATGCTAGATCCAGCTAATGAACCACCACAGACCTGTCTCCATGCTTCCGAAAACCCAAACTGCTGCCTCAGTTTCTCCTCACCAGGATGCCCCAGAGCCTGCTAGCTCTACCTTTCCAGACCCCTCCCCTTCTGTGCTAGCTGTGGGCCACTCCAAATGCCCCCCATTGGCAGCTACCTTCACTCTACCTGTCACCTGCTCTAAGGCTACAGCCAAACCTCCAAGTCCTTCCTCCCCAGAGACACTTGACCCAGTGATGGTCCTGCCTCTAAGGGTAGGAATAGATGGTTTTGTCAGAGTACATGTTCCATTCTCGCTTAGTGAACTTTCCCAAATAGAAAACAGGCTGGGGTCCTAGACTTCTAACTCTCCCAAGTTTATTAAAGAGTTCTAGTACATTACTCAACTTACAGCTTGACTTTCCATGATGTTCATATGATTCTTACTAACAACTTATTCCTGAGGGATGCAGCCGAGTCTGGGAGCAAGCCAGAAAGCATGCAGATGGAATTCACCAAACAGACTGCACATACCTGTGACCCTCCTACAGCTGAGGGCTGATTCTATCAGACCCCACCTTGCCACAGATAGCCACGCCTCTCCAAGTTCCAGCTACGCTAGAAGTCCTTTCTCCAGAGACTGAAGATGAAGCTGCTGATTGGTCCAAGTTGCTGACGAACTTGGGGGAGGGGTTTTGCTTTATCTACCTCTTGTAACAAGGAGAAGGCAATGAATGATGGCCAACTGAAAGCAAAAAAAAAAAAAGAATAGCCATTTTTACTTTGTTCTGTTAATCCATAAGTATAGGAAGTCTTTATATCTTCTAGTGTCTTCAGCCTCTTTAGGATCTTAAATGTTTTATTTTATAGACCTTTCTTCTGAGGTAGGTTTATTCCTAGGTACTTTATTTTATTGTGAACAAGATTTTTGTTCCTTTTGTCTTTCTCAACAAACTTATTGATAAAAGGGGAAGTTACTAAATTTTGCACTTCAGTTTTATACCCTGCTATTTTACTAAAAGTATTTATCAAATCTAAGTGTTTAATGGTAGAGTTATTAGGGTCTTTGTGTACAGGATCATGCCATCTGCCGAGTTGAACTTTTCTTTGAGACAACCAGTAAGTGGTTTTTAAGGGTCCTGGCATCTGCCTCTCCCACTTTCTAGCTGTGCCCTTTCCTAGGTTTCTGGGCCTACTTTAGAGAGCAAGGATGTTAGCCAGGTGACGTTTACTTATTAGTAAGAGTATCTTTTGTAAATTGTAGAGGAATTTTAATTCAGCAACATGGCTGCTGACAAGAAATCGCATCCAAAGATGTTTTAGGTCTATATGATTGAGCCAGCTAGAATGTAGACACATTCTGGATTACAGTACAATTTGGCTGAAATACACATTCTTTGTGCACACCTCTAATCCAAAACAATGAGAGTAAAGTTAGTTTGTAGAAGGAAGCAGCCATGTTTAGAAGTGAAGTCTAATTTGGGGGGTGGGGAGGTGGGGCAGACAAAGTGATGAATCAGAGAAAGATTTGACAGAACGAGTCAGAGATAGGATATGCCCAACTCTCACGAGAACAGACAGGTAAGAGGCAACTTGAAAGAAAGAGACGGGGAGGGAGGGACAGCGAAGGAGGGGGAGGGGGAGAGGAGGGGGAGCAGTTTTACTTGGACAGTTTTACAGAAACAGATTGCAAAGAGAACAAGCTAGACACAGGTGAAGACAAAATGAGCCAGAGAATAAGAAGGAGCCAAGAAGAGTAGAGCATGCTGCCAAAGTTAGTATAAGGCCAAGCAGAGAAAATCGGTCAGAAGCTCGACTGAAATCAGTCACTTGGAAAGCTTGAGCCAGAACAACTGAGTTCAACAAGCCAAGAGTTCAGAAAGAACTAGAAAGGGTGAGTGTATTCAACAGTAAGCCTCTGAGATGACATTACATGTGGCTAATAAAGGCACTGTAACCTTATGCCTCTGCCTTACTTCCCACCCCGGCTTTCCCACACATCGTCTTTCTATCCTGTGTGGTGCTCTTTGCTTCACGAATGCACACTAAGTGTTCTACTTCTGAACTGCATCCCTTGGCCATATTCTAAAGCTTAAACAGTTTCCAGATGTATCTAGTCATCCATATGTTTGAAATTTTCTGAATAATTCTGAAGTGGAATAAGCATAGAGAACCACTGACATAATAGCATTTCTAAGAAAGTACCAGTTCTGTTGTCTGCATTGCGTCACGTATGGATATTCAAATTCTGCATGGATAGGAATTGGTTTTACTTATTTATTTTTTTATTTGTTTTGAGACAAGGGCTCACCTAGGCTAGGCTTGAATTGTTGGTGGTGCTCCTGCCTCAGCCTCTGAAGTGCTGGAATTATAGACTGGAACCACCATGTATGGTGATTTCTCTTTGTGTTTGTATCCTAAATACTTAGCACAACTCAGATTATAAATGAGTAATTTTTTTTAATTTGAAAGATTTTTAAACAGCTATGCAGATGTGCTATTTAGTGTATAAAAATATACCCAGCTTGAAGTTTCTCTTGAATATATTTATTTACTGTGTAATTGCATTGAAATGAACCAGAACAGCTCTGAAACCAGAGCTTTAGGGGAATATAAGTAGTTGGTAGTTCCTGCACTCAAAATGTAACATACAATTGTGTGATCAAATAATAGTATTTTTGCCTTCAGGATACTTAAAATGCTAGCTAGACATGGTAGTACATAACTGTTCCCAGTACTCTGCAGGCCAAGACCTTCTCTTAAAAATATATAAATAGATTAAAAATAAAGTGGTTTGGGTTTGTTTTGTTTTTATTGGTTTGTTTTGTTTTGTTGTTGCCAGGCAGGAGTGGGTCACATCTCTAATGCCAGCACTCAGAGGGCTGAGGCAGGCGAATCTGTGCATAGACTATATAGAAAGAGTTCCAGGACGGCCCGTGCTGTGAAGACAAACGCTGTCTCCAAAGAAAAAGAAGTTTCTGACTTTTACAATTTCAGTGGTTGTTTGTTTGTTTGTTTTATTTTAGTGAACAAATTATCTTAGAAAAATCATTTCCCTAAACTGTTCTGTATGACAACTGCCTGGAATGTAGCATATTCTAGATAAAATCAAAATAGAATAAACTTTTTAAGGTTTCACTTAACTTTCAGTTAACTTACTTTCTGTTTTAAAAGATGCACAGTTTGAAGTTGATGAGCAGATTACACCCTTGGAATCAGCCCTAATGATTTGGGACTCAATTGAAAAGGAACATGACAGACTGCATGAGGACATACAGAATTTAATTAAAATTCAGGTATGAGTATTATTTTGTGCTTATTGCTTTGCTAGAATATTCTATCAATTATTTTTCTCATTGATGAGACAAAATACCTATCAAGAAGCAACTTGAGAAGTTGAAGGGATGGCTTACTGCTTAAGAACATTTCTGCTCTTTCAGAGGGCCTGAGTTCAGTACCCTGTTCTGGTCTCTGCAGGGCAACTGCACCCAGGTATACACATACAGAGATTTATGCACATAACAAAATTCTGAAGAAAGAAATGAAAAAAGTAATGAGAAGAGTTTGTTCTAGCCTGTAGTTTGGGAAGGTGCAGTCCACATTGGTGGGGAAGGCATAGCTGTAGGAGTGTGAAGTGATTGGTCATCTCATGTTCTCAGTCAGGAGGAGGGAGATAAATGGGAGTGTCCACTTCTTCCTTTGTATTCAACCCATGATATCACCCTCATCCATGGAATGGTGTGCCGATGTTCAGGCTGGTCCTCACTTCTCAGTTAAACCATTCTGGAAATAAGCTTCTGTACTGGCTGGTTTTGTGTGCCAACTTGACACAGGCTGCAGTTATCACAGAGAAGGGAGCTTCAGTTGGGGAAGTGCCTCCATGAGATCCAGCTGTGGGGCATTTTCTCAATTAGTGACCAAGGGGGTAGGCCCCTTGTGGGTGGTGCCATCCCTGGGCTGGAAGTCTTGGGTTCTATAAGAGAGTAGGCTGAGCAAGCCAGGAGAAGCAAGCCAGTAAGGAACATCTCTCCATGGCCTCTGTGTCAGCTCCTGCTTCCTGAC
>JADRCD010200812.1:0-21614 GCA_019843815.1 Montemys delectorum
CAGCCATTTTCCCATCCAGGTCAGATCAGATGTACTCAGTGTGGGATAGCCTCAAACCACAGTCATGACATGCTTGTCAGCCAATCAGCCTAGTAGAATCTTTAACATAGGTATGGTTTCTTCTAGAACCTTCAGTCTACACTAATTATAGAGTGTGTCCCAGGACCATTTTGCTGTTTCTTTTCCCTTGTTGATTTAAAATGGAACAAATATGCACAGGGTTTCTATTGACTAGTGACTATATTCTATTGACTAGGCTGTACATGCAGAGATTTCGATGTGCTATATGAAAACAAAAAGTGAGTCTTTTACTCTTTGAAAATAAGTCTCCAGTTCTTTGCATTGATGTGGACAGGTAGGACAGAGGCTTCTGTTTAGGGGGGAGGCTGATAATTGCTGGCCATCAACACTATCATTTCTTTCATACCCACACTTCAAAACCCATCTTTCCTTTTTGTCTTTCTACGTAGGAAAAGAAAACATTGGTTTGTGATATGAAGGATGGGTGGGAGGCCTCTCCTTGATCCTGAATGTGTTTTGAGTATATAAACTGAAAGTCACTTCAATTATGAAAGTGGTTTTGTTTTTGTTTTTTTTTTTTTTCCTGCTGTTGGTGTATAAAGATGAGTAAGTCTTTTTGGTATTTTCTTTGTGGGAACAGCTTAAATACTAAGATTGTAAATAAACCTGCTGAGTGTAAGTCATAAGTGATTTCAAAGACTCTAACAACAGGTTCCTAAAATACAGTACAGTAGCTGGGAAGCAGATGACTGGTTGAAGTGGGGCATCCCTAGTTAGAGGTTCGTTGGTCATTTCTGACTTGTCAGGCTTGAGATCTGTTCCAATGTACAGAGTGAGTAACCATAAGCTTGTGTGGGAACCCAGCATGGGGGAGCAGCCTCAGTCTAGTAGACTCCCAATTAGTGTTTTCCACAGTCCCCACTGACCAATCGAACTAATCCTCCATTGACTTAACCTGACTGAACTTTTGATGTCCCCCTTGCCCCTGCATCGTTTATTTAACCCTTTTCTTACAGTCCAGTCGTTATCCCCCTCCTGGCCCACCCTCCAACAGTTCCTTATCCCATTCCTCCTCCTCATATTTAAGAAGATGTTCCCACCACACCCCCACCCCACCAGACCTCCCACTTCCTGGGGCCTCAAGTCTCTTGAAGATTAGGTGTGTTTTCTCTCACTGACGCCAGACTAGCAGTCCTCTATATGTGTTGGGGGCCTCATGGCAGCTAGTGTATGCTACCTGGTTGGTGGCTCAGTATCTGAGAGATCTCAAAGATCCAGATTAGTTGAGACTGCTGGTCTTCCTATGAGGTCACCCTCCTCCTCAGCTTCTTCTAGCTTTTCCCTAATTCAACCCCAGGGGTCCCCGGCTTCTGTCCATTGGGTGTAAGTATCTGCATCTGACTCCTTCAGCCGCTTGTTGGGCCTCTCAGAGGGCAGCCATGCTAGGCTCCTGTCTGTAAGCACACCAATGCATCAGTGATATCGTCAGGCCTTAGAATCTCCCCTGGGGCTGGATCCCAATTTGGGCCTGCCACTGGACCTCCTTTCCCTCAGCCTCTTCTCCATATTTGTCCCTGCAGTTCTTTTAGACAGGAACAATTCTGGGTTAGAGTTTTTGACCATGAGATGGCAACCCCATCCCTCCACTTGATGCCCTGTCTTTCTACTGGAGGTGGACTCTACAAGTTCCCTCTCCCCAGTATTGAGCATTTCATCTTAGGTCCCTCCCTTTGAGTCCGGAGAGTCTCTCACCTCCCAGGTCTCTGACACATTCTAGAGGGTCCCCCCACCTCCTACCCCCCCCCCCAAGGCTGCCTGTTTCCATTCTTTCTGTTGGCCCTCAGGGCTTCAGTCCTATTCCCCCCCCAATACCTGATCATCAATACCTGATCATCATCCCCTTTTTTCCTCCATGTCCCCTCTCCCACCCGGGTTCCTCCTTCCCTCTAACCCCCCTACCCCTGCCATGATTGCTCTCTTCTCCCTCCCGAGTGGAATTGAGGCATCCACACTTAGGTTCTTCTTCGGCTTGTTAACCTTCTTGAGTTCTGTGAATTGTATCCTGGATACTCTATACTTTTTTGGCTAATATCCACTTATTAGTGAGTACATACTATATATGTCCTTTTGAGTCTGAATTACCTCACTCAGGATGATATTTTCTAGTTCCATCTATTTGCCTGCAAAACTCATGATGTCCTTGTTCTTAACGCCCCTACATCCCCTGCATCTCCTGCATGTTAACTCACCGTTGAGCAGGAACAACCTTTCTGCAACAGACCCCTCCTGAGAACCTGCAGACTGCAAGGCAAATTCTCTGATGGACTCGCCCATCCCATTGCCCACTGTACTGGCTAGTTTTGTGTGTCAACTTGACACAGGCTAGAGTTAACACAGAGAAGGGAGCTTCAGTTGAGGAAGTGTCTCCATGAGATCCAGCTGTGGGGCATTTTCTCAATTAGTGATCAAAGGGGTAGGACCGCTTGTGGGTGGTGCCATCCCTGGGCTGGAAGTCTTGGGTTCTATAAGAGAGCAGGCTGAGCAAGCCAGGGAAAGCAAGCCAGTAAAGAACATCTCTCCATGGCCTCTGCGTCAGCTCCTGCTTCCTGACCTGCTTGAGTTCCAGTCCTGACTTCCTCTGGTGATCAACAGCCATGTGGAAGTGAGCTGAATAAACCCTTTCCTCCCCAACTTGCTTCGTGGTCATGATGTTTGTGCAGGAATAGAAACCCTGACTAAGACACCCACTGTCTCGGGCCCTTCTTCTTCAGGGCATAAGCAGTCTAAGAGTGAGGGTGCCTAGCCCAGCTCCACAGATGTGGTGAGAAAGTGAGTTGCTTCCTTGACTTAAGGAAGCACAGATTCATGAGGTGGAGAAGTCCCAGAACGTGTGAGTGTATTCAGAGGTAGTGAGCCAAAAGTCAGAACCATCATTTTAATTTTCACTTCCGGCATTCCCCATGTAGAACATTTACCATCACATTCTCCTAAGGGAGCTGTTACAAGCCTGTTTTCTCATGAAAAAAACTGCTAGAAACAGCGGAGACATTTTTCCACAGTCAGACAGCTGTGCCTGGCCCAACTTCAAGGTGTTTGGGTGTGTGGTGTGGTCCCTACAGAAGGAAGCTGCATTGGAAAAGGAAATTACCTGTGATTTTACAATGGCTTTGTAAAACCATTGCCCAGACTTGAGTTTCATCTTCTGTTCCCCTTTTAGGGTTCCAGTCACATTTTGATTTCTCAGACTCCAGCCTGGGGCATTGTTTGAAGACTCTAGAGCCTTTAGGAAATGGGGTCTGACTGGGAAAAATGAGTCAGCGAGTCTGGATTGTTGAAGATTATACCCAGGCCTGGTTCTGGTCTAGGTATCTCCAAAAGACATAAGGAGCTCTCTGCCACATGCCTCTGACACCATGAACTCCACTCTGCTGTCACCACCATGATGGACAGAAATATTTCAAAACTGTGAGCCCGAGGCCCGCTCCTCATTAGTTGTTCCTGTCTGGTATTTTGAACACAAACACTAATTTCTTCTTCCCTCATCCCACCCCCCTCCCAGTCCCCTTCATTCCAATATTTCAGCTGCCCCTCCCTCTTCTTTTCCGGCCTGCAGAATCTCACCCTTAACTTCTCGTCTACTGCTCTTCAGCAAAGATATTAGCTGATAATGGAGTGATCTTTTTGGAAATCATAAAACTATTGATCCAGATACAGAGTGTAAGAATGTCTTTTTTTTAGCCAGCTTACCAAGGGACTAACTTTCCTGAACCTCTTCCCTCCCATTTGCCCCAATGAGGCAATCAAGTTAAATTATAAAACCAAGTCCTTACCAATGGGACAAGATACTGTCACCACTTTCTTCAGGGACAAAAGATGGGCCAGGGCAGAGTGTGCTTGCTAGCCTGGTTTTGGTTCTGGCACACCCTTTCTACAAAAAGAAATCACCCTGCCAAATTACTTCAGCTCTCCTCATGTGCCACCGATGTTGTTCTTTCCCCCACAGTACCTTATGCCCACAGGCACCCAACAGTACTCCAGATGCTGAGGATAAAATGGCGGACACAAACTCCCTGTCCATGGATAGCTTACAGTCTGTGTTAACAGGCAGCAAACTCATCAATCAAAGATTCATAGGCATTTCTGCAGTAAGGAAGTATTGTGAAGACAGCTGAATCAGTTTAAAGGAGCAGCGGTTTTGTTTTGGATGAAGCAGGAACCTCTCTGAGAAACCGAAGTTTTAATATAACAAAGTTAGATCACTTAGTAAAATCTCACCTGAATGGAGTTTCTTCAGATTGATTTCTTTAAAAATTTTGGTACAACTCAGCATTTAAAAAAAAAAAAAAAAAACTTCCTATTTTCTAGTATTTTTTAATGTAATGATCATTATATGTCTTCCCCAAGACCTACTCAGCCATTTCTCCAAAACCCCTTCTTGCTTTCTTCCTTAATTACTGTTCTATTGCTGTGAGTAGATACCATGGCCAAGACAACTCTTATAAAAGAAAACGATTACTGAGGCTCACCATTCCAGGGACTTGGAGTCCTTGACCATCGTGACAGCTCTGTGGCAGGTGAACAGGCTTGGTGCTGGGGCAGTAGCTGAGAGCTTACATCCAGCTCCATAAGTTGGAGGCAGAGAAAGAAATAACTGGGCCTGGTGTGGGCTTTTGCAACCTCAAAACCCACCCCCAGTGACACACCTCCTCCAACAAGAACACACCTCCTAATTCTTTCCAAACAGTTCACAAACTGGGGACCAAATATTCAAATATGTGCCTATGGGGGACCATCCTCATCCAAACCTCCACAGTGGGGAATGATGTTTAGAGACTATTATATTGATTTTAGGCCCTTTAAATGAACAGAATGTTATACATAATCAATAATGTATATAATTCCCCTTAGAGATAAAATACTGTGAGTTCATATCAAGAGATGCACACTTAAATTCAATTCAGAACCACAATTTTCAATAATCTCTCCTATCTCACACCAGTATCTCCTCTCTCCTACATTAAAAATTCTGCTCTCCACAGCTGGGGAGATGGTTTAGTCTGTAAAATATTTGCTGTGCAAGCATAAAGGTCAAGCCCAACACCCATATATATAAAACCAGGAGTGGCAGTGGTCCTTCAATCCCAATACTGGGAGATAGTAATAGCAGGCTCCCTACGCCTGGCTAGGAGGCAATCTAGCCAATCAGTGAACTCCAGGTTCAGTGAGAAACTCTGCCTCAAAAATAAGATGGAGAGAGATTGACAAAGACACCTGACTTGAACCTGTGGCTTCCCACATGTATGTTCATGAACACTGGCATGCGCACACGCACGTGCACATACACACACACACACACAAGTCCTGCTTCACAGTAGCTCAGAAGCACATGCTTTCCTTGCCATGAGACAGCACACACAAACATAGAGTAACGATGTTAACCTGGCATACCAGGATTACTAAAAAAAGTGTGAAAATTTAAAAACAAATCCAAATCGCTTTGTATTATAAGATGTTAGAAATAGAGCTTATTTTTGCTTGGCTGGACAAATCTGAAGTTCTGTTTGGTTTTATGGATCAGGTAAGCCCACTTAGTTTTAGTGATATGGTTGATATATTCTGCATCATATTCTCTTATGGTGGTTCAGGGTTTATGTTTCTCTCAGATATATCTTTTACAGTTAAAGGTTCATAGGTTAAAGGCTGGAGAGATGGCTCAGTAGTTCAGAGCACTTGCTGCCTGACCTGGACAAGCAGGATATTTTTCAGGGACAGGTTCCTGAGAAGAAGAACCAGGGGATGAGAGTGCCCCTCCTCTCCCTGGTTCCTTCCAAGTACACTATTCAAAATAATACTGTTTTCCTTACAGGGCTTTTCTGCTTCCCACATGTTCACCACTTTCTCCGTATTTCAGTGGTTAACCTGTTTGCTGGCTTATTCGATGTCAACTTGACACAAGTTAGAGTCATTGAGATGAGGGAACCTCAGTTGCGAAAGCCTGTAAGGCACTTTCTTATTTTGTAATTGATGGAGCAGGACCCAACTCATTGTCATGGTGCTATCCCTGAACTACTGGTCCTGAGCTCTCTAAGAAAGCAGGCTGAGTAAGCCAGGAAGCAGTGTTCCCTCATGGCCTCTGCATCAGCTCCTGCCTCCAGGTTCCTGCTCTGTTTGAGTTCCTGCCTTGGCCCCCCTCAATGGACTGTGACTTGGGATATATAAGCCAAATAAGCCCTTTCCTCTCTACATTTCTTTTGGTCATAGTTCTTTGTCACAACAATAATAACTCTAACTAAGTCAGCCTGTGTACACATTGTCAGCAATCACTATATTGTCTCCCATATTCCCACCATGTATGTTCCTTAAGTAAACATATACTATCCCTCATGAGGCCTTGTGGCCATATCCCACTGATCTTCTGATTGTTTAAAACCTGTTCTCAAATCAGTTCCTTAGGAAGGGTTCATGGCAACAGTATTCTTAAATTCCAATATGTTCATAAAAAGGGGACTTTAGCCTTTACAGTCAGTTAGTGTGGGCAGATAGTCCTGGTCCACATTTCTGCGCCCTATGTACTGTCCATTTCCTGCCCCTTGTTCACCTTTGTTATAGTACATGGCTGCACAAAGTCTGATGATGGGCTTGCTCTCTGGTCAGTGTACAGTTTGGTACAAAGTGCTGCTTTGGTGAGTCTGAGAGGCTGGGACTCCACCGCACTCTGGACCAGAGCTGTGGTAGGGCAACCATTTAATCTCTCATACACTGCGGTGAAAGGGATCAAACACCACCAGGATTTTGCAGTGTGCAAAGGACCCTCACCTTTCAAATGAACACATGTAAGAGGTGTTTGAGTTGTTCTGGAGAGAGAAAGACCAAAAAAAAAAATGGAATTTTAGGGTCCATGGGATCAAGTGACTTGCTTTTTAGCAACTAATGACTCATGTTTTAGTACTTTCATATACTGCTTTTGGAAGTATAAATTACTTCAAACATGGAGGGCAAATGGCAAATTCTGCTATTGATTGTCACAGTGTGTTTTTACTTCATCTTTTGCTTTTACTACTTCCAAATCTTTGCCTTTTCCATATGCAGGAAGGATCTCACAATTCACTAGGATTTTTTTAAAATAATGCAGATCAAATGATCCATACTTTATCAGACTTATCAATTCTTTGGACAGACCCATTAACTAATGAAGATATCCTGCTAGCTTGCCACGAGAAGTGTGTTTACTAGATTCTGTCTTTCTCCTGGGATTTCACACACCAGCCCTCGAAGTTTGTCATCAAAGCATTCAGATGGCTTGTTCCTGGAGGACAAAGAATGAGAATAATCACAAAAATCGACGTTTGATTCACCTTGCCTGAATACATACATACATACATACATACATACATACATACATACGTACATACCCAGATCTGGGGACTGCCTGATGACAGCAGCCACCGCCACTTCAGCCTGGCCTTCAGACTGCTGATATAACCAAGGGTTGATCTCTCATGAGGCCAATGCTTCAGGAAGCAGAGGAGAGGAAATGTTTAAACCCTCGTGAATGGAGGGTTTAAACTCTTCCTACTGTAGAGACTAATCTTTTGAGAGCACAACACTGCTTAGCATGTAGGCTATAGACAGACAGTTGTTTGTGGCATTTTCATATGCTTAGTCCTGTGGTCCTTCTAAAATAAATGCAATCTTTATTGCTTAGTTGTCCAGTATTAGAACAAAGCATTGTGGTGGCAGAATCATAGGAGAGAATGTGGCTTACACCACAACAACTGTACATCAGAGTGTCACAAGGAGGAATGAGGGACAAGACACTGCTGAAAGGCACTCCCCAAGTGACCTGTTTGATCCAGCAGGGCTCTCCCTCCTAGAATCTGCTAATGACTTCACATTAGGATTTCATCAAGAAGTTAGCCCATTGAGTAGGACAGAGCTCTGATGACCCTGTCACCTCACCATGGTTGAATCTACCAAGCAGAAACCAAGCCTTTAACATGTGTGCCTGAGCACACCACTGCCCTGACCTGTAAGTTAGTCCGACATATAGTGGGAAAGTTCTGGTTTTAAAAGGAACTTCTGTTTCCCTTTCTTCAGTTTCCAAACAAGGAATCCTGGATCTCTTTGATCTCCTCAATTGTCCTTGGCTTGTGTTTTAGGGACATCAGACGGTTATAGAATTCTGTGGGGTTTCTTTTGTCAAATGGGGCTTCTGACACTAAGTGACCCCTGGAATCATCTTGTCATCACAGATGAGATGGAACCGGGCATTCAGTTTCACTCTTTCCCCTGGGTGACAAGACATCTCCTTTACTCCAGGAACAACTGTGATTTGGGCATTCCCCTTCTCTGGCTTCTTCCTAATTTATAGAATGCTCTGTCATTCACTGTTACTGTGGAGGCTGCCTCAGAGTTCAGAGGTTCCTGAACACCACCACTGAGGGCAAAGTAAAAACCCCTGCTTTTGAGCAGGGCAGTCAGGGGTCAGCAGTGTGGGCTACAGAGTTGAGACAGCTAGTCTCCAAATGGCCAGGCCAGTCTATTTCCCAGTTCTGCTGAAGCCAAGCAACCAACCTGTCAGAATCAGGACTGCACATTTTTGCATCGCTCATCCCCATGGTGGTGGGGGTTGGAGGGCTTTGGGGGTACATAGGAAACCTCATGCATGGGAGCACAGCTCAGAAGAAAAGGGAGCACTGCAAGCCCGCTTGACACACTGTGTATACACCAGGGAAAGCCTTCTGAGGACATGCGCAGAGGACTGCTCTCCCCACACCCCGACAGGGCTGACTCTGCTCCTGGACTTCTAGAGTCGAGTATCATGAGGGATCAACATTTGTTTTTTAAGCTGACAAAAATATAACATTTTGTTTAAGCCTGAGCTGACTAGATAGGAGAGGCAGCCCTCATTCTCACTGTGTTTGTTTCTATACATCAGATGTTTCTGTGTGAAAACCATATGCGTTTGGACTCCTAACTTTTTCAAGTGAAAACTGGAAGAATAAAGTGGAGCATGTATCTTTAATTTTTTTCAAAGCCTCCTTTTAATGGTGGTTCTTAGCACATTAACCTCCCTTCTAGTCCATCACCTACCAGAGGTGGTGGAAAAAGGAAGGCTATGGGGGAAACAGAACTGCTTAGAAATGGTTCCTTGAAGCAAATTCCATCTGGGTTGTCAGGAAATCAGCAGTTCAGTTCATAGGGCAGCTCAATCCACTTGCAAACACTTCATGGACACACCAGCAGTCCACTTCGGTAGAGTGAGGGTAGCAGCAGTGGTGACACAATCTAGCAGAGATGGCCAGGCCTTTGCCTCAGCACAAGTCAGCAGGAGGGACCAGAGCCAACAGGAACACCAGGAAGAGTTCTCAGCTGCACCTCTCTCAGTCAAGTGAAGATCAGTGAAGACCAGTGAAGTAGGGCCACAGCTAGCTCTACCAGCAAGCCTAGCTCAGCCTCCATCACTGTCTTATTTATACTCCCTCCAAACATCACACGTCCTCCACAGGTCTTGCTTCAGCCCACGCATCTGTCTCAGCTAACATCACTTTGCCAATCAGCCCAAGTCTGAGGAAGTGACAAGAAGCCACAGCACACCACCAGAAGTTTTTGGTGTGTTTCTCTCCATGTAATCCCAACAAAATGAGCTCAATTGTACAATATAAGGCAGACCTATACATATGTGTCATTATCGAAGAATCCTTCATCGTGTGTCCTTCATGTACTTGCTTTAGCAGAACATCTGTTCACCTGTGTCTGCTTCAGCAAAATCTTCCTTCATGTGTTTGCTTTAGCAAAATATGATCCAACACAACTGACTTTCCAAAGAACCCTTAAGTTTCTACTTGAAGAGTAGGCAAAATTGGAGGGAGCCTCAAAATGACTGGCTAACTGTGTTTTAGGCCAAAAATCAGGAAAGCCCACAACCTAAAATATCCTTCTGAGGTTTCTAGATATCATCACTCTCTGACTCAAGGCTGAGCCATTGGCATCCCATGAATCCCAAAATACTGGGAAGGCAGGACCCAGGCTCCCCAAAGAGTCACATTCTGCCTCTGGCCCCAGGAAATACAATTGTGTCATATGTTCAGGGCTGTGCAGCCTAAGAAGGTCTCAGAGTCTGAGGGGTTTCTATTAGAGGACACCCAAGTTTTGACCTGATGCCCCAGCAAAGAATTTCAGGACCAGCGAGAATGAAACAAAGTTGAAGAGTTTGTTGAAGAACAAGGAGGAGACACAGTGTGAGTCAAGTGAGAAGAACACAGCTAAGCATGTGAGTAGAAACCTCGCACATGATTTGGAGGGACTCGTTCATTAGAGTGTCCAGTTAATCCAACAATGACTCTCTGTCTCCCAAAGAGAAGTTCAAGAATCCAGTTGCTGGGGGGGGGTCTCAGCTGGTCTTCAGTACATGCTAGAATCTGGAAGAAGTAGGCTCTAATACCAGTGAAGGTATGGACTAGCTAATGAGATCGAGGGCAAGAAGGCAGAGAACAAAAGCTCCTTCTGTCCTCCTTGGCTTTTGCATAGGCTGTTCCAGAAGGTATGGCCCAGGTTAACTAAAACTCCCCCACATGTACGGCTTGGGTTGTTACTTAATTTCAGATATGAGCAAGTTGTAAACCAAGAATAGCTACCACATCCAACCATCATACCTGGGGGTTAGAGGGATCGTTTCTGGGAACTCTCTGGATGGCCAGGCTTGCCAATATGGGAAACTTCCAGTTCAGTGAGAGGCCCTGCCTCAATGGGTGAGATGAAGGTGGAAAGACATCAACACCTGCCAGGCACCATAGCTGCCTTCTTCCTGGTCTCTGGTCCTCCCAATGGCACACCCACTGTCCAGCCTATGCTGCTCACCCCTCCTCAAGGCACATGAGGTCCTGTGCTCCAGTCTCCCCTGCCTCTTGTTCCTAGACAAACTTCCCTCCTGCAGCCTGCCCCGCCCATGTTCCTAAATGCATTCTAGTGCCTCGCTCTCTTTCTGTGTGTTTTCCCACACACCGCCCTTAACTTGGCACCCTCTCCCCTGATAGTCCTTATTCTTCAAGTGTGGCAGCCAAGAAGCCTTTTGGAATCACTCCCCCTCCCCGACTGCATATCTTATGTCAGTTTTCTACCCTGTTAGCACATTTGTGACATTTCTGACATGCTTCATTTCAGTGTGTGAGAATGAGCAACTGATGAAGTCCAGGGTGGGCATGAGCCAGGTTTCGGCTATGTTCTATGTGTGTGCATGTGCACGTGTGTGCATGATGTGCATGTGTTGGGGAGGAGTACGTGCACATGGCACAACTTTGATGGAGATCAAAAGACAACTTTGTGGAACCAGCTCTGTCCTACCTTTAGACAGGTTCTAGGCTCCAGCTCAAGTTGCCAGGCTTGTACATCAAGAGCTTTACACACTGAGCCATCTCACCTGCCCCGGTTGTGTGTTTTTTTTGACAGAGAGCCACATGTGGCCCAGACTGGTACTGAACTCACTGTGTAGCTAAGGAGGATCTTGAATTTCTCCCCCATCTTGCTAGTATTACAAGCTTGTCCCACCATTGGGAAGATCCAGTTTTCAATCAGTTGGAAGAGGGATCCTTGTGAGAAAAGTGGAGAAACTGACCTCTCCCTGGGGTAGTGGGCAGGCGTGTTAGGCTGTAAAAACACTCTTAAAATCTGTTCATCACTGTGAGTGTTGGTGATAAATTCTTTAAGTTTTTATTGTAAATACTCTCCTCATGTCCATTTTCCTGTAAACAGGTGAAGGTGTTGGGGGATGGGCCAATTCTGTGATTGGATCTAATGTCCAACCACTAATCCAACTATGTACCATCTGATTGGACATCAGATCCAATCTAATGGGATTGGTTCCAGTCTAATGGGAAGGGATAACTCAACCCTGTGATTGGCAGCTGTTGATTCCTTGCTGTCCTGGCTCGAGCAGATCAAGGATAGGCAGACTACCTTGATGCCAGCATCAGCTATGCTGAACACCCCACAGAAACTTGGAGAAAACTACTTAAGTATCTCGTATGGCTTCTGAGGGTACGTAGCTGCCGTGAGAATGTTTAACTTGTTTGTAATACACATTTTGCTACTATAAGTCAACTCCCGATGACCCTACAACCATTTCCATCTGAACCACAGAAAGGAACACTTTTCTTGGTGGCTGAGTAGAGGGGGACTAGTAGGGGAGATCTAAAAGAGATACTGATGTAGCTGGTGCAAGCACAAGCCTTCATTACAAGACTGGGTCAGTCATCCCTTGTCCTATTGTATCCAAAGCTCACCAAGTGATCAGGCTGAGAGATGTCCTTCTGTCCTGCTGTTCTTGGTATTCTAACATTAGATCCAATACAAAGGTCCTCTCTAGTGGTCTTGACTGCCATTCCTAGAGCTGACTCAGCTGGTAACACAAAGAAAGATGCCAATTCGGAAGAGACAATGGGACAGTGCCGCTGATTGGCAGCGATGGTAGAGCTGGCGGCAGAGCCAAAGCAGCACTGCAATGGCTACTCACCAGCTCGGGATGAAACAGCGTGAAGCAGTCACAGGCCAAACATGCAGAATGACTGGCAGTGTGGACAGCTGTTACAGAGGCAGAACCTCAGACTGAGGGCCATGCAGCTCAAAGTCAGAAGTAGAAGAGTCTTCAGGAATCCCACTATAACTGATCTATCCCAGTGAAAACCCAACGTCCTGCTATGCCCACTCGTCTACTCCAGTTAAATCCGTAATATCGGGTAATATTGGGGTAAAACCTGATTAAGGGTAAGAGGCGTTAAGGCTCCAAAAGGAGTTCTGTGCCTCCTGGATATTCAGACAGTCACTGGTATCTTCCAACTCAGACGTGTTCCAGATTAGTCTTTCCAATCGTCAACACGCCCTCTTATTTAGGCATAAAGGTACCCCAAGAAATGATTCGTAAATGGCTAAGATTGGGCATTGTTTCCTGGCCAGCACATTTCCAACCTATCCTAATTTAATTCCAAGCTGTCCTTAGCTTGGAATTTCTCTCAAGGAATCTGCCTTATCAAACAGGTTGTCCTCAGAGTTAGCAACAGAGGTCAAGCACATTTCTTAGGGCAGTCCCACAGAAGACAGAACTGTTTTACATACTAGAGAGTAATCGAAGGGCTTCCCTCACTCAAGGGCATTAGCAAGAACTGTTAGATAGGAACTTCCTGGTGCTTGCTCCAGCAGACCTAGTGAATTAGCATGGGAATACCAAATTAGCCCCATCAGGAAGGGCACCATTGCTCTTCACACCTGGATACCTGATCCTACCAACCTTGATGTGGGGTCACTTGCCTATGTGACTTCAGTCTTGCTCTCTGATCCTATTGACCTTCACCTGCCTACATGACTTTTGTCATTCACCCTGTTTTCTGTATACCATATAAGCCTGGTTTTCACTTTGTGCTTTGGACTTGGACTGGCACGGGCTCGCACTCTGGCTAGAACTAGAACTTGGACTAGGACTTAGATTCATGCAGTCCGCAGTCCCTGGAGCCCAGAGCGCTTGGGCCCAAGGCGGGGAGGGGTGCAGCACCAGTCCAGAGGAGATGGCTGCTGCTTTAGACCCAGTGTGTTTCAGGTGGCCTCAGATGTACCTTAACTGCTGAGCTGCTAGATTTATCATTTCTCTTTTGCAATGACTGTAAAAATCTGATGCCATTTTTAAGAAACACATTCAGATCCTGTACTTCATGTGTCGTCTCTGCCGTCATTTCTTCGCCTACGCCTCGTCGACCTGACTAGGACCCCGTTTCTCCCACGGGTTGAGGGAGGCCCAGATCGGCCGGCCTGCGGCAACGTCCTTCCCCAGAGGGCCACAGATCCCTTGTGGCTAGTAAAGACACGGGGGACTCACCATTGGGCACTTGAGGGACCCAGACTGTTTTCTAAGTATCCTAGGAGATGCTAGCCTCCTCACTTGCCCTCTCTGGGCTGGGTGTGGCTATAAAATAGCACAGAATCATAAGGTGGGGGAAATCCCTGCTAGTCCTTTGACTCCAGTTTGGTAAAAATGACCTCATCAACATTAGCAAAGTCAGGAAAGTTAAGCCAAGGCACACGTGATGAGGGCCCTTTCCCACCTCACAAGCAGCATCTCCACCCCATTTGGGAGGAGCGCCCAGGTAGAGTGAGTCTACACTGGGGTCTCCGGGTAACCAACACCTTCCCCTCTCCTTATTGTCCTTCCCAGGGAGCAGGAGTAAAAGTGAGAACCAGAGGGCTGGGACCTTCTCCAAGGCTTCCTTTGAGCTCCTGCAGGTTGCAGAGAGCATTTTATCTCCTCCTTAAAGAAGGAATGTTAAAAGCCCTTGAGAGCCCCTAAGTACCCACACTGTAAATCATGGTTTTGCATGAAAATGCTTGAAGTCTCAGTCCTCAGTCAGGGCTTCAGCGGGAAAGGATGAGTGAGCCCTAGCGTCCTTGGGTGTCAGAGCCAAGTGGTGGCAGGCACACCTCTCTCACCAGTGCCCAGACGCAGGTGCTGTGGTGGCTGCCTTATGCAGCCATGCTAGAGTGACAGCAGGTAATCCATGGAGTCACCTCTGTGTTTGCTGATCTCCCTTCCGGAGACTGAGCATAGTAGCCAGCCCTTGGCCCCGGGCATGGGCATAGTAGGAACTGGCTTTCTTCAGTCACAGTACTTTTCTAGAGTTTCTACTCTGTGTAGAAAGTCACCTTGATTCTTCCCCTGGTGGACCGATTCTCCATTTCCCAGACAGTGCTGGGAGGTCCCTGAAGTCACCAGCCACTATAAATTTCATCTACCAAGTCTGTGGGAATAGGTCATAAAGGAGAAAGAAATTGGAGTTTACGAAGTCCCTACAGTTGGCCCAGCACTGCGCAAAGAAGTTGGACCTGATTGCCTGACTGAGGCCTGCACCGTACACCCTGTGACAACTAGCCCGTGACTGTGAAGCATCAGTGCTAGGTCATAAGATGTGCAGAGCGAGTCATGTTCCTGGAAATCCCACTGCCTCAGGCACCACATAGTTCTGATTTGGTCCGAGTCCCTGGTTAGTGCTTTCTCCTTAGCTCAGACCCCAGCCACAGCCAGAGGCAAAGGCAGCCTCTCCCTGGACCCGAAGGTTCTCTCTCCCTCACCCTGCTCTCTTGTTCTCTCTCCTTTCCTCTGAGTGCCCTGACTTCCATGACCTTCAGCTTTGATATATTGAATGCCCCCAGAGGATATTCCCACCGACATTGAATATGCTGCTATGTGGAGCTCAGCAATAAAAAGGAGGGAAATTAACAGGCATGTATATTCTGAAGTTAATGAGGAGAGGTCACTGTCTTCAGAACATCTGTTTCCATCGCTTTTGAGGGGGCCTTCAGTTTGCAGCCAGCACTCAGCCGTGTGTGGTTAGTGGCAGTTAATCATGGCTTTTGGCTCTCCGTGAAAGCGAGACCGTGCGACCCAGGCAAGCTCTCACCTCCAAACAGAGTATCTCCTGCATTGCACGGCCCACACGCCTCTCTAGAAATCTTACTCAGTGTTTTCTAAGTTTCAAAAAAAAAATTCTAGGACAGAAAGCTCAAAAAAGATATCTTGGTGCCAAAGAAGGGGACTTGAGTCTCTGGAGAAGCACACTGTCTAATATGAAAACCAACAGCCACCTGTGGCGTAGGGCAGAGTGTGGCTCCCCTGAGCTGAAATGCATAGACAAATACATCGCCATGAATCCCACACACTTACTAGGATAAAAAGGATAAAAGTCTCTAACATTTTGATATGGATTATGATGGTAAAATGATATTATTTTTAGTAAACTGGGTTATATAAGAGATGAATTAAAGTCGTATTTAATTGCCTCATTTTACTTCTTCAGTGTGGAGCCTGGAGAACTTGATACTGCATCTGTGCCTCTCAGACTTTCTTTTTTGAAACGAGGTCTCATGAAGCCCAGTACTGGCCATGAACTTGGTAGGTAGCATATGGTGGTCTTTAACTTCTGATCCTCCTGCCTCCACTTCTCTTGTGCTGGAATGATAGGCAGGTGCCACCACACATGGCTACATGCAGTGGAGGAGTTTCCATGAGTGTGAGACAAGCACTCCACCAACTGAACTACAAGCCCCGTGGTTCCCACAAGACACCATTGTTTGGTAGGTTTCTGTTAGGTTGTTGGGTACGGACTGGGCATGAGAGTCTGCTATCAACCCAAGGGAACCTTTAGGAACTTCGGAAGATTCTGCACTCATATTGATCAGGGGAGGAACTGCTGCCTTGGCATGGATTGAGCATGAAGAAATGCCACAGCAGAATCAGCCACAAGCTGCATCATTTCGAATGTCCTCGCAGACAAATGATAGGTAGAAAATTGGTTTTACATGGGGTGGTGGTGGTGCATGCCTTTAATCCCAGCACATGAGAGGCAGAGGCAGTCAGATTTCTGAGTTCAAGGCCAGCCTGGTCTACAGAGTGAGTTCCAGGACAGCCAGGGCTACAGGGAGAAACCCTGTCTCAGAAGAAAAAAAAAAGAGAGAGAGAGAGAGAGAGAGAGAGAGAGAGAGAGAGAGAGAGAGAGAGAAAGAAAATTGGTTTTAATTAACTAAATCATCTTTGAGATTTTAAAATCTTTATTTATATTGTGAATGTGTGTGTGCAGGTGCCTACAAAAGTTAAGAAGGGGATAGCATACCCTCTGGAGCTGGAGTTACAGTGGTCGTGGTTGTGAGCCTCCTAATGTGGGTGCTGAGAACCAAACCTGGTCCTCTGCAAGAGCACCAAATGCTCTTCACCGAGCCATCTCTCCAGCCATTAATTAACTAAATCTGGACCAAATTTTATTTTTACATATAAATGATTTTTTTTCTATTTTTGTAAGCTAAAAGTTCAGAATTGCAGCTCTGGAAGTCAAAAAAATGATTTGCAATTTGTTTTGTCTGGAACACTCCCAAGTTTTAGAAGTTCTCAGCAGTCCTAGCCACACTGATGTTTGTGATGCCGGCACAATGCTTGGCTGTCACACTGGCAACCCTAACGAGGGTGCACTTTCTCACTCACTGTGTCTTCCAGTGCTCATTGGGTGTGAGTTGACTTGTCATTTTTACATAAACCATTTCTCCTTCATTGCAGTTGAATTTTATGTTGCTTTTTAATTATAAACGTACATAAATTATACTATGAAAAATGTTATTCATTTGTTCATTTTGAGACATTTCTCTATGTACTCAGGCTTGTCTAGAATTTATTATGCAGTCCAGGTGGACCTCAACTTTCTGATGGGAAGGAGCTCTCATAAAATGTCTGTGCATTTGACTCGCAGCTCCTCGCTCACATATTCATATGTTCTCCATGATTGAATCTATGGAAATGCTTCCTTGCACTCTGTACTTTCTCACACTCTTTCCTTATCAAACAATTGTGCCTTCCTGTGTGCAGCTTCTTCCCTGAAGGAAGAGCACCAAATGGGTAGGAGCTGCACACACACACACACACACACACACACACACACACACACACACACGCAAACTCAACACATGCAAGCACTCGTGTACAAATACACATCCACGTATTTACATGCGTGTCTGCACTTACATGCACATTCACACACATATAAACACATACCTGTAGATGCACATACACACACAAACACCATATGAATACATATAACACAGCATCTACTCCTTGCCCAGAGCATGGCTCTACATACATATATGTACATATGTACATACATACATACATACATACACACATACATACCTAGGATCATGGTCTCAGTTCTGCTCTCTGACCCCTCACAAGTAAGCAAATGAATGCAGATGAGAAGGAGTCACCAGACTTAGTAGTTTTCAGGAGTTAGACAGACAGACAGACACTGTGGAAGAGAATACAAAATTTGATAGGGCCCCTGGACTCTCGAACTTATGCAGACTGTAAACAGAAACTAGTTGTCCAAGAAGATGAAGGACAACCTGGAGAGAGGCATCAAGCATCATGGAGAGTGCGTCTCAGGCCTCAAGTCCTAGCAGAGAATTGCTACTCGTACCATGTAAACTTCAGAATGGCTTTGGGCTGTGACTCCCACGTGTGCCTTTGTCTACCCTTGTGAGCAGCAGCGGCTCTTCGGCAGCGCCTGCAGGGCTCACTGCTGTATGCTGGGTTGGGGAATGGGTGAATGGCTTACCTCTCACTTCAAGGTGTCAGGACTGGGGGAAACTATGCTCAAGGAGCAACAAGGAGACTTGTCCATGCTAAGGCAGATGGCAAGATTCTGGAATTTGAGTTGGCTTTGGGGAAGCAATTAGATGACAGTTGAGGGGGACACCTAGAGAAAAGGAGAATGCTTGGACTGTGTTTCACAGGCGAGTATGACTCATAAGCTGTGCTGTGGGCCGTGGAAGCCAGCCTCTGATACAGCCCTCATCCTCCCTGTCTCCTGATACCTAACTTTACTGTGCTCTTCTCCCTCACGGTGTTATGGGGCAGTGGATCATGCCAGGAAACTTGCTAAGGTTGAGTGGGTTCAGAGTGGACACCCAGGCACCCACTTGAGACAGGAGGAGTCTCTTTATTCCTTACTAGATTTCTGGCCCAGAACATGTGATCCCACTCCCCATGTTGGTCACGTAGATCGGAACAGAGTTCTCCATGCTAGTGAGGTATCTAGAGGCCCTGAGGATTTAGCCAATAAGCTTCCCTTCCCAGGTGTTCCCTTCCGCAAAAGGTATTTAATCTCTGGTCCACCCGGAGGAGGTGGTAAGTACCCGTTTTGCACGATGAACAATCAATACATAGTTTAGAACCAAGGACTGATTCATGGAGAACCATCTCGGGGAGCATGGAGAAAGCCTTCATGTACAGAGCAGTGCTGCCTAAGTCTCCCGCAGAAGTCCCTTCTACACTCCCAGTTAAGTGCAGCTAAGCTAAAGACCTTCGCTGAGCCAGAGTTCCCCATTCCCCCACGCCCAGCCATGGGCTCTTCCGCCCCACTTCACTTCCAGCTCCCCACGATGTCCAGGAGTTTGGGAACCTCTGGCCCCTAGCCTCCCCACAGGCCCACGGGCTCCCTTTGAATGCCTTTGCCTATATCATTTCTCACTAGGGCTGAGGCCCACATCTTAGGCTGCTTTCCTGCTGAGCAGTGTATCAGAGCTTCCCAGAGCCTAGCACCCAATGGAGGTGCTGGGTTAATGCAGTCTGGCACTCTGCATTTCATGTGCCTGGCAGAATTCTCCTGTCCCAGCAGCAGGGACAAATCGCAGAACCACATTGTATCAGAGCTGGTCATTCCTAAGGATCCTAGCAATGACTTCCCATTGTGTCTGGTTAGGGCCAATGTGTGGTGTGTGTGTGTGTGTGTGTGTGTGTGTGTGTGTATGTGTGTGTGTGCATGTACTTGTGTGTGCATATGTGCAAGAGCCAGGACTAGAAGGAGAGAAGGAAGAAAAGATTGTAAGACTGGGGGATGGCTCAGTTGCTAAAGTATTTGTTATCCAAGTCCAGAATCCTGAGTTCAGATGCAAGTACTGGGGAAACTGAGGCAGGAGGAGCCTCCCTGGACTCTATCACAAGCCAGCCTAGCCAGACTGGTAAGTTCCATGGTGAGAGATTACATCTCAAAAAGTATGGTGGAGATTCATCCAGGAAGACATGTGCCAGTGCATACCTCACGCAGCAGGTGCAAGATAGAGGTCTTTGTTCTCTGTCTACTCCTTCAGCTATACATTTGGAAGTGGTGGGATTCATCTCCCTACGTCCACATCTGTGTCTCCCACTAATGGTCTGAGCCCCTGCACAGTCTCCGCTGAGCCCCAGGCTGGCAGCCTGCTTTCCTTCCTTATCCTGTATTCTCGAACCTCAGAATGTAGCCCCTTCATAAAACTGTGTACACTTTCCCTAGTGTGGTGGTTGGTTTGAATACGTTTAGCCCAGGGAGTGGCACTATTTGGAGGTGTGGCCTGATTGAAGGAAGTGTGTCACTTTAGGCATTGGCTTAAGACCCTTCCCTCATCCTAGCTGCCTGGAAGCCAGTCTTTTCCTGTTTGCCTTCAGACGAAGATGGAGAACTCTCAGCTCCTCTTGCACCATGCCTGCCTGGATGCTGCCATGCTCCCACCTTGATGATAATGGACTGAACCTCTGAACCTGTAAGTCAGCCCCAATTAAATGTTGTCCTTACAAGAGTTGCCTTGGTCATGGTGTCTGTTCACAGCAGTAAAACCCTAAGACACCTAGCTACTCATCACTGCAGCCAGGCTGAGCCCTTTAAGCTAAGACATGGCCCTGAGATCCATGCAGCTTTTATGTGCCTCTCACCAATCCTCTTAAGTTCCAACCCAGCAGTAACTTCTAGGGAGTCTTACCCAACATTCACACTCACACCTAAACAAAGGTCTCTCGCCTTGCTTCCTCATTCTAGAAAAACGCTTAGTTAATGAATTAGGTTCTCATGTTTAAAGCCAAAGGAAAACACTGCTGTCCTTGCTCAAGGCTTGGAGGCAGGAGACATTCCCTCTGACTCCCAGGAGGGTCACTTGTCTATCTAGGCCTGTGGCCTGCGCTATTTTCCCGCCGGCAGGAATACACGGACACACACACAGGATCCTTCTGCAGCAAACCTTTATTACCATGTGGCGAGGAGAGAGAGAGCCCTGGAGAATGCACTGCTTATATACACCCTGGAGCGGCGTGTTCATCTCTGATTGGCTGTTTGCTCATTACCTCATGAGACGCCTCGGGATAGGCTGTGACTTGGCACGCTCTGGCCCTAGGCACATGCGCAGACTACGTGTTATGGGGAGAAGAAACCGGATGCCGGCGCCATCTTGTAATGGAGGCTGCCGGCTCGGGTGCGGCTCTCTACATCTGCCCCTTTTTGTTTTAAATGATAGGCTCTGGCCAATGCCCCGTGTCTTAGGCTAGCTGATGTGCTGTCCATTACCAGCACCAGCATCGGTGGGATCCTTTGGATCAATACTCATTGGTGTGCTCCTGGTTTATGGCATCAGCCTAATCCCGTCGTAGGGGCCAAAGGCAGCGGGCCTCGAGGACTTATGGCAGTTTGACTCACTCTCCCGTGTGCAATGGGATAAGACCCCACGGGGTGCAAGAGCTAAGTCTCGCTGACCATTAGCCTTTGAGTGTTTATTTTGTTTTTAACATGCTGAGCCAAATATCGGGAGAGGCTCCTTGCTCTAGCGCAGCAAGTGCTTGGGCAATTACTACCTTGTCACGTTTTTGTTGGGCTCTGAGCTTGCAAACCATCCAGAAGAGAAACACTAAGCCAGCACACAAGGCAACACTAAACAGGCCAATCCCCACCCATTCCTTAAAGAAAGAAAAGGCTGAAGAAATCCAAGAGGAGAGTCCTTCAGTCAGTGATAGATCCACTCGTGTCGAGTTGATGGCTACTACTGCCGCTCGCAATGATTCAAGGGTCTCATCAAATCCCTCTGACCAATTCCCTGCAAGATATAAAGATAATTTTCTAGACAAGTTAGCTGCCTGTGTGTAATTATCATACTGCACGCTGGTAATGCACAGGGCGCCCAACCTTCTTTCGCATCCCAATTGGGCTAATGGAAAAAGAATATCCAATCTTTCTTCTATTAAATCAATGCACTGATTGACCACCATCAGC